>JAAMXU010000202.1:0-10808 GCA_019693545.1 Chaetoceros muelleri | reverse complement strand
CCAATACGTGAGGTATGTATGTAGCAAATAAATATTACCGTGTACACTATGTGGTATGTGAGAAAAAAAATATTTTGTACGTATACGCGTGGTGCGATGTGTGCCGAGTAAGTTCTTCATTGATTTGGGTGATGGATGTGTACACTAGTTGGCCCTTGTATTTATATTTGTTTGCCAATCGCTGTATCCTCCGCATCCTTAGTCTATTGGGTTTACCTTTGTACAAAAATCGCCTTTTAATCTGATGAAATAGTAGTATTGTACCCAGGAGTCTTTTTTGTTGCGGTGATGATGCAACTGTACCAACTCTGGCTTTTCTGCACTTTTCGTCAGCATATTTGACCGCTCTTTGTATTCGTTCTTCTATACACTCGTACTCATCCTGTTCGGCTTTCTCAAAAGTCATATCACAGGATATTTTCTCAAAGAGAGCTGTCATCCGGTTGTGTAAATTATATTTTGTTACTTGTTCGTCCATTAAACGTTGGAAGTTGTCCTTCACGGTTGGTATCTTTGAGGTACACTTCCTCATAAGTGGGGGTCGTTTTCCATCTCTTGGCTCACCAATTAATAATTTTTCAGGAATATCAAGAATCATCCATCTGTGGTCGCTCGGAGAGTCTTCAAATGACGTATATTGAATGAATGTTGGATGTATTTTTTGTGTCACAAACACTCCGTCTATCTTTGCAGATCCTCGTATATATGTTGCTGGTTGTTGCTTTGCACCATGCTGGATCATCAGTTCTCACAGTCCCAGTTCTGACATCATGTTTATGACTTTGCTTCTTTTATTATGCAAATGCAACTCAATGATTTAATTTAGAGTTCTACTACCTAAATTCGCCAGTGAGGCTTTTTCATGCCTTCATCCTGTAGTGTATAGAACTGGTACAGAGGGGAGACATGTGCGTCCATAGAGGCTTTCCTCAGCACACCGTCATCCCCTATCCCATTGAAAGAAGGACATGAATCTATCCGCCTGTGAGGTTTGAGCTCTGTCATATTTAGTTAGTATCAAATTTGCCCCTGTAATCCATGTAAGTTTTCGCCTTATTGTCATATTCTTAACTCTATCTACTCCATGTTTCTTAAAGAATGCATTATCACAATGTGCCATGCATCGTGAATGTGGTTTACGAGCAAATATCATATCCACTATCAAGTTCAGGTCTTCATTGTGTTGGCGTTTTGTATAATTATCATTAGTCTTGTGGAGGATGCTATTTCTTGCTTTCCACATATGAAATGGTACCTTTTGTATCATATGTATGAGCCGAATCATCCACAGAGTAGCGCTTTTTCTCGATTTCATGTTTACAAAATGCTGTATTTGACAGTCATGCACTTGTCATATCCATAGTCCGGCAAAGAATGCTCTATGGCCCAGTGCTTTTTGAGATTCATAGAGTTCACCTAGCTGGGAGTCATTATCGGCATCATTCTTGGAGCGGAAGTACTCAAGAAGTCCCAAGATCAGCTTTCTTACAATGTTGTGAGATCCCCCCTGGAGATATGTGAGGATGTCGTTAACTGTTTCTCTAAAGGTATCCTCCATCTCCCTGTGTGTGCACTGCAGTAAATGCTCATGAGTTTCCTGTTCACCGCAGCATGGACACCGATCTGACTCTGAATGTCTTCGCCGCTTTAAATTTTGGCCAACTGGTAGGAGCCTAGCATTATATTTAGTCATGAAGGGCTGTATTTGTTTTTGTTGGGTGGACACACTCCGAAAAAATAACTCCCACTCAATGTTGCTCCACTCTCGAGGAGAAATCCCAAAAAGAGTACCCCATCGCTCTTTCATGAGAGGTCTATATATCTGCTCCATAAGTTGTGATTCTGTATTACCTGCCACTGGAATGCCATTGACTTCTGGTACCCATGCTTGAGTACTGTACCTTGGGGGAGATACTTGCCTCTGCTGAGATGCCAAATAATCAACTATAACATTGCCTTGTGCGATATAATCTAAGTTCGGAAATGCTATCTTTGTATCCTGATGTCCCTTTACATGTGCATATTTCCAAGATATTGTTGATTCACGCAATGCATGCCTTATGCGCCATACCAAATCATAGGATGACCACCGTGGAGTTGGGCGTTTATGTCCGAAGGAAGCTATAAGAGCTCCTTTATTATCACAATAGAGCGTACAGGAGCCATGAGTAATATTGTGTGCGTGGCACAAATTGTTAGTGAATTTTATCGACTCCAGTATCCCAGTTAGTTCAGCTCTATAGGAGTTGCTGTCGAAATGTTCACCATACCCGTATCCTGAGCCACTAATGATTGTGGAGAAATCGAGAGTTTCTAGAGAGACCTCGAATTTACGTGGTTGTGCCATAAATGCGTACGTCATCGCTCCTTTATCATAAGATCCATCGGATATTATGATGCCTTGGTGGTGTCTAATGTTATGTAGAAATAGATCGGAAGAGGTGGAAACCTCCGATTCTTCTACGGCTCTGTCCAAATACACATGACCCTCCCTTGCCATAAAACCATCGCACCCTTGGTATATGATATATCTACCTTGTCTTTCTATGCTGATTACATTTACATCAAGAGGAGTAACTGTCACAACCCCCACTTGCTGATACCTGTTGAGTGTGCGACGAGTCCGTGCCATATTACGTTCTACTCCTAGTTTTTTCCACAGCCGCCACTGTCCTGCTGCCTCTTTTTCATATACATGCTTGGTGCTGCTTGAATAAAGCCATCTAGACCAACTTATAGCCTCCCCCACCCAAATTGGTTGTAGTGTGGGCTGAGTACGACGTAATGCAACTGATATCTCAAAAGCTACCTGAACGCCATGTCGCCAAAGGTCTCGTTCTGCTCTTGTCGGTTGCGGAATATATGGCCATTGATATCGATACACACTTGGTGATGGGTTGTCTTGACTTCGTTGACCATTTAAAATTCCCATACATCATATGATGTCCCATCCGCAGATATTATATCTGAGAGTGTAACAACCCTTAGATATAATCTCACCTTATTGATTGTGGCGAGAGCCTGACCTGAATAAAAATATCCCATTTTTTCCATAATAAATATGTCGTTGGTGCTCCACTTTTGAAGACCTTGAATACCTGATGAAATGGATATATTGAATTTATGCATTGACTTAAGCGTTTGTGAGACCCAAGTATCTGGTGTAGCGTAAGGTACCCATGGCATCTGTAATGGATCCCCGGACAAACCAGTTTCAAGAGCGTATGATTCCAATGATGACCGTAGTAATTTGTGTGTAATTGTATTTTCATTGGGGCCATGTTGTAATAGTAGGCTGACATGACCCAGCAATTGTTGCACTTCAAATGAAAGAATTCCCAACCCTCCTAAGCATACTGGTGATGTAGCGATGATTTCTGGCATTGTCCTGACAAAACCCATTTTTCCAAGTACCTCTGTCAATAAGACCTTTTGAATTTGTGCGCATTGCCTATCGCTGAAAGCTGTGGCAGTCAAGGGATACACTAGGGTTCGCCCAAGAGTGGATTGGACAGCTATACTGGCATGTCTCCAGGACATATTATGTTTGTTTGTGTTTATTCCCCATTCTTTTATTTTTTTAATTAAATAGTCCTGCTGTTTTTCTTCGTTTCCAGAAGGAGATTGCCATATACCTAACGTAAAGAAGGTATCATTAGGATCGTTCTGCTGAAGGGTAGTTGCCCGACCATCCGGTCCCTTCAAAATGAGTTCATTATCCCATGCAATAGGCTTCACTTCCTTGTGGTTTCCCTGCCACTGCGGGATAATTGGAACATAAAAAGTTTTTGTTGGTTCTAGTGCACCTCCTGTTGCTTGCAGCATTGATGCCCACTTGTTCAAGGACTCTTGTGTATCATTGACCAAACCATTAATGTCATATGGTGTATCACCGGTAACTTCATCTTTATGATTCCTGGCTGTTTGTATCAAGTCAACATCATCCACAAATGCAAATGCCGAGATATGTATGAGCAATTTACTTAGAGGTGTTGTTATCTTTGTGCCATGTCCATGTTTACGAAGAAGATGTAGCAGGGGGCTACTGATACAAGCCCATAATGCGGGGCCATAACCGTTACCTTGCCCACAACCGTGGGGTTTAATTGTCCATTTTTCCCCTCCGTAGTAATTGTCTGAGTCTCCGTACCGAGTTCGTACATGATGTCGCATGGATAGCAAGGTAGCTATAGAAGATTGAGCCACAAGAGCGGGAACTCCAAACTTCCTCATGGTCAGGTATGCAACAATGAGAAGAATCCTATCGTAGCAAGACTTAGCATCATTTGCAAGGTATATTGCGTTTGTTCCTGTTTGTCTGATATTATCCATTACCAGCCGTTTATTAGTAGCGTGCTCAATAGCCGACTTGCTTTTTCGGCTGCCAAATTGCTCGGGAGCTAGGAGTGAGTGAGTTTCTCCATACTCCATCATTTTTTTTTCGATGCGTTTATTGTTATGGTTAAATCTGGCATCCATGAGAAGAATCAATCGAAGTTTTTCAGGCCTAAGATCAGCCGTCTTTTTAGGTATCATTGAATCAATCCCTATCCTCCATGTTTTGGGTGAATATCCTACCATTAATGGGATAAGTGCAAGTTTTGACAAGACCGAAGCTCCTATTGAGTCCTTACTCAAACATTTTATGTGTGCCACTTGAATACCTGGCAAAGTCATCTTATCTTCTTTCATCCTTTTCCAGCTCTCCACGTACTCATCTGTCGTCCATGTCAGGTCAAAGGGAGTATGACTTTGTGCCTTACTGATATACTCATACCATATGCGAAGTCCCTCATCAATGCCTTCAGGTAGGGGAATGGACCCTTGTAGAATTTCTTCCCACCTTTTGAAGTTGCCTTGCTCTCCAAGTAGATCAGACAGTACTGATTGCCTCATTGGAGTATCTTTTGCTTGAAGAAGTTTCTTTTCATTGACACGCATGATTTCTTTTTCTATTGCATCTTTATCGTAAATTATTTGATGTCCACCTGCGACTTCTATCTGAACGTGATCCACTCCTCCACCTCGTCTCTTTCCTTCACAATAACGGATACTTTTAAAGGATTCTTTTATCATTTCCCGCTGGAATAGGATCTTATAGTGATGCTGTCTGCCCTTGCCGTCCTGTTCATGTAGTTCTGATGCTAGTTGCTCTAGATATAACCACCGCGCTTCTGATGCCCTTGGCTTGAATAGATCGTATTGGGCAACTGCTTTGTTGATAGCTTTATCAATTTCCTCAATGCACGTGAATTTAGTGTGTCCTTTGTAGTCATATTTTTTTATAAGTCTTTTTATCCTCTGACATCGTGGTCTATTAGGTTTGCCTTTTTGAAGGTACCTTAATTTTAGTTGCTTCAAGATTAAAATATGTCCCATGAACTTTTTCTGAGATGGCAAGAATGGGATTGGGCCCCTCCGTATTTTTCGACACATGTTATCTGCAAATTTCACTGCTCTTTGCATCCTCTCTTCTACTATTTCGTATGTTTCTTCCTGCTCTTGTCTAAATGGCCTACCTTCTACAATATGTTCATATAATGCTTCTATTTTGTTATGAAGTCCATATTGTGATACTTGTTGATCTAGAAGCATTTGAAATCTCGCTTTGACAGAGGGGATCTTGGAAGTTGTCTTCCTTACCATAGGTGGACACAAATCATCGCGGGGAATGCCTAGCAGACATTCTTCAGATATTTTGATTTCCAGCCATCTGTGATCACTAGGAGATTGTTCCAAACTGATATAGCATCCCCGAGTTATAGCTATTTTTTTGGTTGCAAAAATCCCGTCGATAGTCTTTGATCCTCTAGCGTGGGTAGCTGGTCCTGGCCCATATTGGGATAACATTAATTCTGTCATACCAAGATTTGACATAAAAGTGCTGGTGATAGAGGCTTGATTGTTTAGATCATCATTAAAGTCCCCAGCAACGATTACTTCATGTCCTTTATTGATCTTCTCCTGAATTAAATCTTTAAGGTCATGGTACCATATTTGTTCTGGTGTTGTCTCACTGGATACTATTTTTCTTCTTTTTGCTGTATATGCTGTCTGTCGCATATACGTTTCTTGATATTTATTAGGCCGATAGATTGAGATTAAAGTAGTATAATAGTCCTTCTTTCCTTTGATCGTTATGTAATTCCATCGTCCTAGTCCTTCCTTATCTGATCCTGCTTCACAAGTATGGGCTGTTGAGCGTGTATTTGTTACGATCATTGTCCCCCCTGGTTCAAACGTAGATTTGTAGTCCGACAGCAAGCAGGAAGTGCGTACAATTGTATTTGGCCACCACTTCTTCATACTATCTGTTGATTTCGTCCCATTTCTGGTGCGTGAAAAGTTCTTATTGTGCTCTGAGATCATTATGATGTCTGTATGTTTTTTTGTAACCAGCTGCTTGAATATATCCATTTTATATTTGTTTTTTCCATCACTCTCATTTGGGAATGAATTTATATTGCCAATTATGATTCTCCAATCGTCAAATTTATATTTGTCTTTGGAATCCCTCGTGCTTTTTCTATTGACCTTATTCATTTTTTTTGTTTTATGTTGCTTTGATATTGGTCCCTTATTGCACTGATCAGAAACACTTCTTTATCTACTTCCCATGACTGAAGATGAACGCCACTAAAAGCTAACTGGTATGGATCACTGTTATTGAGTACATCCTCGATCTCTTTTAATGTAAAATTTAGTTCCAAAAGGCGTGCCCTAACCAGAGCTTTCCTTTTATTCTTTTCTTCATTGACTACAGCTGGGGAGTCTTGAGTTAGTGAGCTAGTTGCTGTATCTGACGTATCTTTACTAGTCACGATCTCTGTATATGCTGTGTTGCCAGTTCCCAAGCTAACCACAGATTGCTTATCATCATCAATGTTTTCTGATAAAAATTCTAAGAACGAGCTGTCCACAATACCTTTCTTGATCATTTCTTCCATATCATCCTCATCATCTTCAAACCAATCATTGTCTTCATCCTGGTTTGGATTACGACTTACTATATTAGCCCATTGTTCATACTCTTCATTGTCATTTTTAAAGAAGTGCTTCAGTTTCTCCCCGTATTGTTCGCACATTATATCCTCGATGTTATTCAAAGTTTTTTGTGCTGAACGCATCAAATGTGGAGGTACCGAGATGGCCCATTTTTGCTGGCTTGGGTCATTACACCATGCTCTGTTGAAATGATGAAAAATATGATTACCATCCTCATCTTTTATCCCTAGAATAGCTTCTGCAAAGCTAATGCCTCCCAAATCGTCACATGTTTGGTGTATATTTTGCATATTAGTGTCTAGAGTGATTTCATTGGTCTTCAACCAAATGTGAAAAGCCAACCTTTTTCTCACAATTTCCTTTGTTTTATTGTTCCTTATAGCTGAGCCTTTAATTGGTAAGAACCTCATTGAAGACCCGTCGGGCCAAATTGGGTTGACACCTTTTTCTGATTTACCAAATTTTTTTATCATGATTTTGCGTGCTGAATTTACGTCTTCTCGTCGAGGTACATAAACTGCTAGAGCGTTTGGTGCCCACTTGAATTTTGTACGTAAGTGCTCTCGTGAATACTTGTCCTTGTTGATATTGAAAGCTTTAGCGTTGGCTATTTTCCAAAAATCTTGTGAAATTCCTGACTGATTGATATTCTGGAAGCTGACCTCGATCCCTTTGATTCCTGTTGCCTCCTCCAATTTAAGATTGAGAATTTCATAATCCTGATTTTCCGTTGACCCAACAGCAATTCCAATGATGTATGCTTTGTTTGCTTTCTGCATTGGTGCAAGATTAATTGTTAGTGCAACTTTGTTGAGTTCCTTGTATTCTCTTTTTTGTATATTCCATCTGTTAATGAACTCATATTTTTCCATGTTAGTTGAGATCCGAAGTCCGATTCCATATACCGGTACACCTGGTTGCCAATTAACATATGGAGGTTTATCAAAATACATTTTGATTATATCCGCCAATGCCCGAGGATTTTCTAGATCTTCTACACCAATCGGCCCTAGCTCAGACTCCGTATCCCAAGGGAGCAACAAGGTATTGGAATCGAATTCTCTTGCATACCTGATAATCTCTTGCGCTACTCTTCTCAGATCACTGTTACCTGCTGTTCTAGGTGTGAATGCAGTAGTAATTCGGATCTCATTGTTATTTGCCTTTCTTTGTTTTCCTTTCACTGTTTCTAGATAGGAAGTTAGAGAAGATCTTGTCGTACTACTAACATTTGACTTTGCTTTATCCTTTCTTCCTTGTCCTTTTGCGTACGGATTGAAAATGGTACCATGTTCCTCTCCTTGTACTTTACCTTCACTTCCATCATCTTTCTTTTCATTATATCCATTTGCAGTTTGGTTTGCTTTGGATGCTTTTGCCTTATTCGACCCAACTACTCTCCAGCTAGTATCCGCACTTGCTTCGCCCTTTGTATTCTGTAATGCAACTGTTTCGTCATCAGACATATCCGCCCAGTTGATTTCCTTCCTAGATTCCTTCTTATTATCCTTCACCTGAGTTGTCTTGATCTTGTCACCGATTCCACCTTTCTCATCTATATTGACTTCATTGTATGTTCCTCCAAAGTCACCCATTTCCTCTCCACCCTCTCCAATTTTTACCTTCTCGCTGTCTTCAGCAATGGCCTTATCATCCGTCTTACAATTTTCCTCTGTACTGGTATTGAAACCATTTACTCCGCCCCCGTAGTTTGCATCTCTACCTTGTTCACCGCCCAATCCCTTGACTTCAACACTGATAATTTTTCCTTCTTCATTCTCCACCATAACAACGTCTTCGGTTACCTCAGTGTTTTGAATTTCATTCGCCCTACTAAGCTGAATGAGAGATTGCTTGAGCATAACCTGAGCATTCGACATCTGAATTTCTAGCGACTCTTTCCGCTCATCACTCCTAGCCCTTTTCATTGCTTCCTCAATTCTCTTAATCTCCGATTCCCAAATGTCTACCTCTTTCTTGATCGTTGGTAATAGGTTGTCTTGCTTGTTACCTTTTTTTAGCCTCCCTTCTTCTTGAATGATTCCTCTGCCTGTGATGTTCCCTCCTTCCTTCCTCTGATCGGCTCTCCACAACACCTGCAGGTTGGAAATCTTCGTTCCCTCTGATTTTCCTACCTCTCCTCCCTTGACCTTATTGCCCATATCTCCTTGTACTGCACTTTCGTCCATGATAACATCTTTGTCACTTAACACCCTTTCCGCCGCCGTTCCGCCAGTGACCTGGTATTTTGCCACTTTCACTTTTCCACTTGCCCTATTGCCGCTTTCAGCCGAGATCCCACCAAGTTTCATGATTGAAGTTAGAGTATTGCTCTTTTTAATGGGTTTAAGGGCACCCTTTGCATCGGGTTTTGCGTTAGTCGATTTCGTCATGGAGATCCGAAAAAAGAACGTTGCTACGAGAGATTTGTACTACAGGCTACGTGTGATAACTGTTATGTATACTTTGTATGTGTTTTGTTTACAATTTTTCTCTTGGAAAAAAAGCTGATTTTACGTTTTGTTTTTTTGCTTCTTTTATTACACAAATCCTCCTTGAAGTCCCCAGCTACTATCAGTTCGTGCCCTTGTGAGATCTTCTCCAGCATTAATGATTTGAGATCTGAGTACCATAGCATGTCTGGTGATACATCGATTTGAAGAAATTTCCTTCTTTTAGCAGAGTAGGCTGTTTGTCGTGCATATGTCTCTTGTTGTTTTGCAGGGCGGTATATTGAAATTATGGTTGTATATGTTTCATGTTTGCCTCGTAACGAAATATAATTCCATCGTCCTAGCTTCTGTTCATCCTCCCCTGCCATACACGTGTGCGCCGTAGATCTGGAATGCGTCACTATTAACGTCCCCCCGGGTTCAAATTTTGCTGTACTTGATGATGCCAGCTGTGATGTCCTTGTGATTGTGTTTGGCCACCATTTTCGCATGATTTCAGCCGGTTTGTCTTGTCTACGTATGACTGAAAGGTTTTTGTTATGTTCAGACATTAATATTATATCTCCATCTTTTTCCACTACCAGTTTCTTGAGTCAATCAAGTTTGTATCTGTTTGTTCCGCTGTCATTTCCCGGAAAAGAATTGATATTCCCTATAATCATTCTCCAAGTTCTGTTATTAGGCTTGTTGATTCTGTTCATCTTGGTCATCGTTGTTTTTTGTTTGTTGGGTTGGTTGTGTTGACCTCATAATTGCCTGTATCAGAAAAAGTTCCTTATGGGGATCCCAAAAATTCATAGGGGTGGTTATTTTGTGATATATCCTCTAGGATGCTCTCCTTAACTTCCGACGCTCTTAACATGTCAATGACCACCTGACGTTTTCCCTGAGTGTCTTGAGTACCTAGTGCCGTTGAATCTTGTGTTAATGCACTGTTGACCGTGACTACTGATTCCTGATTATCCATAAGTTCCGTGTACGCTGTATTTCCCGTACCCCAGCTGGCTACAGACTGTTTGTCGTTGTCCTCCTCTTTGCCTTGTAGAAATTGAATAAAAGATGGTTCAATTAGGCCTTGTTTGACAAGTTCGTCGATGTCATCTTCCTCATCAAACCAGTCGTCATCGTCGTCTTGATTTGTTTTGTTGTTTTTAACAATCTCGTCCCATGTTTGATGTTTCCTTTCATCAGCAAAGAAAATATTTATTTCTGGGCCATATTTGTCAAACATATTGTCTTTTAGATTACGTACAATGTTTGTGGCTTCTTTTACCAAGTTCGATTTTACTGACAGTGCCCATCTTTCCGCTTCATGATCCATGCTCCACGCCCTGTTGAAGTGATTAAAGA
>JAAMXU010000200.1:11081-34203 GCA_019693545.1 Chaetoceros muelleri | reverse complement strand
AAGACATACTATCCAACGCGGGAAAGACATCAAAGAAAACAATGGAGATAGTCATCGGCCATTTAAATCACACAGCGTCCATCATCCCAATCGCTCGTCATTTTTTATCTAGGTTGTACTTCAGCCTTTCATCCATGAAAGACTTTAAAACTTATCACTTACCCAAAACAGTGATCAAGGACATACAATTATGGATAAAAATACTCAAAAAAGCAAATACTGGAATTAGCCTCAACCTCCTCACATACCGAGCACCAAACAAACTTTATTGGTCAGACGCGTGTGAGTACGGAATCGGAGGATTCTCATCGGACGGGAAAGCATGGCGATGGTCGATACCAGAGGAACTACGAGATCGGGCCCACATCAATTTGTTGGAATTCATGGCCGAAATAGCTTGCATATGGGACGACATCATAGACGAGAGGCTACACCCCGAAGATTGTATCCTCGCATTCGGTGACAGCACCACAGCCATGGGTTGGATACATAAATCCAAGTACAAATCCGACAGCGACTCCAATGAATCAGCAGACGCAAGACTAACAGTAGCACGTAAACTTGCTGGCCTCATAATAGACAACGACCTGAAACTATACAGTCAATGGTTTGCAGGAGCCAAAAATGAAGTTGCCGATTTCCTATCGCGTGAAGGTGGATTGTTAACTGACAAACAACTAACAAATACACTTCTTTCTAATTTTTCTCAACAGGTTCCCAAAAATTGCAGCATATCAGTACTAAAGTGCGACATAATATCATTCTTCTCAGCAACGCTGCAAAAACTACCCAAGCGTCAGCCACAACTTCACAGTACCAAAGATTCAGTTGCACAGCATGGAGAAAATGGAAAAGTTTCCTTGAGTCCATTGAACTCGCAGACGACCAATTCCTGGAACAGTTCACACAACATGAAAGAAACGAAATTTTCACCTTGTTTGCTCAATTCCTCAGATCCCGACCTGTACAAGCGAAAGGAATTCAAGAACTGGCTGAAGGCACAATCAGAAATACCCTTAGCACAGTGGCACAGACATTCTTGGAAAACAACATGCCCGACCCACGATTGTTAAGCATTGATGGAAAGACAGCCATAAGCATTAGAAGGATTCTACAAGGATTCAAAGCAAACGACGGAAATGAAGTAAGACAGAAAGCAATCCCGGTCTCAGTTATACGTCGAGTTCACAACCTATATTCATCATCAAATGATCCGTTGTCAGTAGCCACATCTCAGCTAATCATTGGCTCCTTTTTCTTCGCAATGCGATCATGCGAGTACTCTAAGACAACCAGTCCAGCAGAATCAAAAAGGACCAAAATACTTACAATCGGCGACATTAGATTCTTCAAAAATTCAGAACTGGTTCCCCATACGAGTTCAAGCCTACAGAATGCAGATATCATCTCACTTACATTCCGATCCCAGAAGAATGGTGAGAAAAACCAAACTATCAGCATGCACAGGTCACAAGATCCAGCCCTTTGTCCAGTCAAAGTATGGGCATCAATAGTACAGAGAATCAGATCTTACAAATCATCATCTGATTCATCTACTGTTAATTGTTACTTAGTAACCAAACAAGGAAACATTGCCCAAATAATTTCCAACCAAATCAGAACAAAAATCAGAGCAGCTGCGGCATCACTAGGAGAGAAATCACTCGGATTTACAATAGAAGAAATAGGATGTCACTCTCTACGATCAGGAAGCGCCATGGCAATGTACCTCGCCGGAGTACCCATCACAACGATACAACTAATTGGAAGATGGAAGAGTGATGCATTCATGAGATACATCAGAGAACAAGTCGACTGTTTCACAGATAACATATCGTCCAAAATGCTAACTGTCAAATCATTCTATACAATACCAAACACAAATCAAGCCCAGACACTGAACCAAGATCCAGCTATCATCCAAAATGGTCCCAGCCTCTCAAAAGTGTTTGGAGCATTAATATTATGATGTCGTATTCTCCACTACACAGCCCCCCACGCAGTCACCTGCTCTAATAGACATGGTGGACGGGGGCATGGACATACGGCATCATAATACTAAAGTCATGACTTTTTACCAATTACGATTTTACTAGTATTTATCTACTGCACGTACGTAGTAGCCATAGGATACACGGGAACAGAAACGTTGATGTAACTTCACTATGTAGTGTTGGTTACATCTAAGTGGGGGTGAGCGAGTGAAGATTGTAGGACCCTTGTAGTTTGAAATTTGAAATGTGGCGGAATATTTCAAAAATACTTTCTCCAACTCCATGCTCACAATTTACGAAGTCGATCCACTCGCTCACGCAGAGATTAATATAAGTAAATTTTCGATCCCACCCTCCTCACCCTAGTTCTTCAGCCGACCATCCCCCCCCACACGGGGGCATGGACATACGGCATCATAATACTAAAGTCATGACTTTTTACCAATTACGATTTTACTATTATTTATCTACTGAAGTACGTAGTAACCATAGGATACATGAGAACAGAAACGTTGATGTAACTTCACTATGTAGTGTATCAAAAATGTGAAACATGTCGGTATCGTAGAATGCACGAGCGCTTGTACGGAAACTCTTGGTATGCCATTTTATCAGGAATTTACGGCGGAAATTCCGCCGTATGATGGGAAAGTCCGTAGCGCTTGCTGTACATGATGGACATCTGACATCTCATCCGTTAGACCTGATACCACCCTCACAAAATAACGACTTGAAAAAATCAAAAACTTGTAAGACAAACCAACAATTTACCTTTGGAAAATATTTCATATAGTAATGCATGTAATTGAAGTAAATGTAGCATCACCAATCTGCCACAACTGCTACTCATCAGAAATAGTTTAGACGATGCTGGGGGTTGCTTGCTGGCTGCTGGTGGTGTTGCTGTTGACTAGAATGGATTTGATCTAGCGGCAAGGGCCAATCCATGAGGGGATGAAACAGATGAATAAAGAAGATTTTATTCAAAACTTACTTTACTCAATCATTATCACACAAACATTTGACAATGAATAAGTACAAACAAACGGAATTTACAAGTGGATTCAATGTATATGTTGACGATCGAGAAAACGAACCACCACTACTATGACTATGGAGAGCTATTCACTGGGTCCATTGTAAATAATCAACAAACAAGTGCAACAAATGTTCGATGCATAGTATTGTTCATACTGGTAATGTAGATGCAATGACATGTATGAAATGTTAAATTATGATTGTATCTTTTATTTTATTTTATTTTACTTTGTTCATACAGAGTGTTGTATCCGACTTTCTACTGCTTTTCTACATAGGCATGTACTAGTTCATGTGCTACGGTGGATAATCCACCGTAAATTCCATCCATGATTACGTACTCCGTTCTACATAGCATACTGTACGGTAGTAGGCAGGTATGTACTCCTATCTACAATTATGCGCTAACCTTCACTGCATAGAACATCCCTCGTCACTAAAAAAAATAATCTGCCCTTTGGTTCATCCCCCCAGCTCAATCTACTAATCATGTCTTCATCATGTACCATGTAGCACATAATATATTCTAGAGTAGGGCATAGTATATGATGTCATTATTCATCTATTTATAATATAATTTAAGTAATATTAGTTTCTATTGGAGGATCATTGATTGATTCACAGGAGTCTTGAGCTGATGAACAATATTGGCTTTTACTTTGGTATTTTATCTTTTTCACTTATCAAGTTTTTAAGCCTTGGCTCTGGTGATAGGGTAAGGATACATCCTGCAATTGATTTTGGATGAACCTGCCTTTTTATCCCAAGAACAATATGGAACAAAGTATCTTGACAGAAAAAATAATGAGAACAACACTCTTGTTACTAGTAGCTAGTGCTGCTGAACTTTGGAAAGCTGCAGCACCTGCAATAAAACAGATTATTGATAATCATTGGTCAGCTAGATGAAAGTAGATATTACGGCAGGTAAGAAGAAGAACCATTTGTAGTAATTTTATATCAGTGGTCAGCCTTTTTCTAAATCTTTTTTATCCATAAGGATTAACATTTTTATCTTCAACAAATTGATGCCGCTGCTGTAGAAGAAAAATTCTACAAGGAACATCTCATTTATTACAAAGATATTTTGAATGGACTTGAAACTCTTTTCCATCAGTATGCAGTGCTGAGCAAGGATCCAAATAAGCTAGCCAGGGTGTGTGTTGAAAATATACATGCATTTCATGCATTGGTGGTCCTTTGTCTCCGACACACAGTGGGTGTGATGATATGGAAATTTAAACACAGGAATTTCAAGATTCCTGAACTCTTGATGGTCTGTGATGAAATCCTTACCCTTCTCATCCTGGTAAACAATGCCAGGCTGTGGAGGGACAAGCCATACAGTATTGCAAGTAACAATTCTATTCCAAAGTATATGAAGGCGACCAAGGGAGGCTGGGATAGTAGAAAGGAGTGGATTCCTGAAGGCAAGACCCGCTTCAAGATGGTGTTTGCTCAGTTGAAAGACTTGTGTTCCTTCCCTGTTAGCAAGTCCAATGAAACAGACTTGTTTAAACATTGGAATTGTGTGGTGTGCCAGTTGTCAGAGAACAACGGTAGGGAAGACTCCTTGGGTAATGGAGATGAGAATGAGTCAATAGAATGATGAAGAGGTTATTGTTGTGCAACAATGTATGAGGCGTAACCTCCTGTTACTATTTAATTTTATTAGACTATTACTTCTAATTCATGTAAATATAAGTTAAAATTGTCTAGCAACTAAGATTGTATTCGTGAATTATTGTGTTGTTCTTGAACATCTTAATTGTGCTTTGATTTTGTTGTTAGCTTGTAATTTGTTAATATGTCTTGGTGAGCCTTTCCCCCGCTGTGCGGTGGGATGCAAGTACGGGAACGAGTGGGGTAGGGGCCCCAGTCGTTCAACCAAAAAGGCCACGGTGACGTGCTGACAGCGAAAGGACATATATTAGTAATCAAATGGGACTGTGCAAAATGGATTTTGCGAGTCCTTGCATGACTGCGATTAATTTTTCGTAATTCGGTCGTTCAACTTGCGGAAAGATGAACATGACTTATAATTATTAAAAAGAGCAATCGTAACAAAAGTTGTTAATTGTTATATTTCATCACATTGTACAACTAGCATATTGTTGTGATTGAAACATTTTTTGCTAGAGTTCTCATAGGGTTCTCATCTTAAAGCGTGATTACGGTAGTTTCTGTTGCAGCATGGAATAAAAAATGAAAAAAGAAACAATAAAAAGCGGAGTAAATGATAAAAGAAATATTTTATCTCTGTCTCATATAAAATGTATAATATTGTTAGATCATTATGCTTTCATTGTATGTGGTTTTATATACTAAACTGTAACAAAGGTATGATAAATGAAAAGAACTATACTTTCCTATATCAACACTGAAGAGACACACAATTTATTTACTGTTATGCAGTTATCCTTGTAGTTAATACATAAAATATTTTCAATGATCACGTCAACCTCTATGAAATTTAATTCAAATCATAATCACTAAGCACTTGTGATACTCTTCTTAATAAAGCAATATATACTGCGCAGGTATAGAATTGGCATTGTGGTATTTCACTAGTTGAAGTTGAGTGTGAAGAATCTATATGTTTTGAGTGAGAGTTGGTCATGGATATATTTTTCATGATGACCATGACACATGTATTTAGTTAATATATATAAATGAATTGGTACATAAGAATGTAGTGTGTGGTCGCAAATATGATTATAAATAGAGTATACTAGAGAACTTCTTCTACTTTAAAGAAGAAGTTCTCTAGCATATTTCAAAAGTGAAGTGTTAACAATCAAAATAATAATGATAATACAACTAATGTGTTTATATTGTGTGATTTAGGACTACAAATTATGTGAAAAAAATTGCATACTGAGGTATTTCTTTTCAAGCAAGCAAGTCATTTCAAACTCCCTTTTCCAGAATGTCCAACAACAAGAAAGATGAAGTCAAGGTTACTATCAGAACCCGCTGTACTGATGAGAAGTTCCTGGATATTCATCCAGTGGTGCCTTTTGTTGATGTCTCATCCAATTATGATGGCAAATCCAGGCCTCCCAAAAGGTTACTCTCAAGGTTAGGATTAATCATACCTTGTCAAGAAGTATTGTTTACCAGCAAGCAAAGGATCATGGGTGAGAAAGATTTCTTCAAGCTTCTTTGCAACTTTAAGAGCCTGTTGGGCCAAAAGATGAAGTCTACATTAGGTAGCTTGCTCATTGGTGAGGCAGTTGAAGAGATCTTCAAGCTAAAAGGTTGGGTGATGACCTAATCCCACATAATTGTGAGACTTAATTGTTGAGGAGAAGGAAGCTTTCCTTCTTCTCCAGCAGTACCAGAGATTCAAACAGTACATCTACTACTGGTGGTTTCTGGCTAAGTTGGGTCTCAAGGACCATCACAACTTCCTACTTGGATAATCACAAGGACTACCTGCTGAATGATATCATGATGCTAAAGTTGATGTCCATCGTTGCTTATCTCGTACATCATTTGAATTACATGTATGAGATTATTCCTTACTTGCAAAGAACCCCTTCCAATGAAGATGACACTGCAAGGAAGGCAGATGATAATTATTTGCTCCAATCCAAGGTCAATGCAAGATTACTTAGCAGAGCCCAGTACAACGGACTTCCTAACATCTTTCAAAATGAACTTGAAGGTCACAGGGTTAAATGGAGAACTCTCTCTGACTCCGATTTTGCATGATGACATCATGTCCATTGAGAGGAGCGAAAGAACAGAGGGATCTGCTTGAGGAAGAAGGGAAGAAGAGGAAGTCCTCTGCAAAAGGAGCTAAACTCCATGAGATCAAGGTGGCAATCAGTAGCCTAAAACATCTTATAAAGAAGGTAAAGGTGGTGGTACCCCTGGAAGACATGAAAATCCAACAGAAGGTCTAACTACAGGCGTTGGAATGAATTTCTACCCCTTAGCAATTGTCAACCATATATGATATTTGCTGTCCATTGGTGTGCAAGATATAGCTTTGATTCTACAAGGCTACATGCAGAATATTTAAAATTAGGACATTATCTATTATGAACTAAAGACAAGGGATTTCATCTTGAAGTCCATTGTATCTGGGCCAATTTCAGTGAAACTGCTTTGTAGATGCTGACTTTGCAGGTCTATGGAACAGTGAAGACAATCAAGATCTTCATTGTGTAGTAAGATCAAGAACTGGTTATGTAATTTGAATTTGTGGATCTCCTATCATTTGGTCCAGCAAACTGCAGTCAGAGAGATTGCAATGTTGACAATGGAAGCAGAGAACATAGCCATGAGCACTGCATGTCGTAAATTGCCGCCTTTGAGAGAATCGTTCAAGGAAATAGCTACTGTACTCAATATTGATAGCAACAATTTACAATCAATGTCTAGCAAAATCTGGGAAGGTAACATTGGTGAAATGATGTCAACTAACTTAGAATCACCATGGATGACACCAAGATCCAAACACATAACTATCAAATATTATTGGTTCCATCAAATGATGGCAATATTGTTGTGAAGAAGATTGATACGAAAGAACAATTAGCAGATATCTTCACAACAAGGGGTCTTGGTCTGACATTTGCTGCAAAATAAAGAGAAAAACTCATGGGATGGTAGCTTGGTTTCATAATAATCAAGCTAAGCTGCTTTTGCCTTCTTAGCAACTTTTGCTCGAGAGGGAGTGAAACAATAGTGTAGTTGTGACAAGAATAAGGAAGGGTGTCTTGCCAAGAGAATCATTCAAGGAAATAGCTACTGTACTCAATATTGATAGCAACAATTTACAATCAATGTCTAGCAAAATCTGGGAAGGTAACATTGGTGAAATGATGTCAACTAACTTAGAATCACCATGGATGACACCAAGATCCAAACACATAACTATCAAATATTATTGGTTCCATCAAATGACGGCAATATTGTTGTGAAGAAGATTGATACGAAAGAACAATTAGCAGATATCTTCACAACAAGGGGTCTTGGTCTGACATTTGCTGCAAAATAAAGAGAAAACTCATGGGATGGTAGCTTGGTTTCATAATAATCAAGTTAAGCTGCCTTTGCCTTCTTAGCAACTTTTGCTTAAGAGGGAGTGAAACAATAGTATAGTTGTGACAAGAATAAGGAAGGGTGTCTTGCCATGACACCTACCATACATATTGATACATGTAGAGACTGCAGCTATGCGTATGCATGCTGTAGGTACATATGTAGAATCTCTGATGTCAGCTCACCAGAGCGTACTTTTACATTTGATACTTTATAATTCATTTAAACCACAAGTTTTAGTCAATTGTCAACTACTGTTGTCTACAATGACTGCCTATCTCTCTTTCCAACAAGAAGAAACCATCTTTTGTTAAGACAACCAACACATCTTTGTTGTTCTTCTATCTCCCTTTGTGTAAAACCCACAGAGTCTGGACTGATAGAATGATATTCAATCAGTCTTCAAAGATTATTGCCACGACATCTTCCCTCCTCTCTCTCTTTTATCATTGCCATCCCTCCTTACTGGTTATGGAATAGGTTTAGCAGTCAAACATCGTGTTGTTGTCACTTGGACAACAATGGCACTTACCACTTGTTGTCCTCCAGAGTTTCAAGGCAAGAGAATAAGCAAGAAATTCTATTACACGTATTGAAATTCATCCATTTTTGTTGATTATTGTATTTCAATTGACATAGATGCGCTACGACACTAAATATGTGTAGGTAGTTTTATCCTATTTAGCAGTTAACCTGCCGGTTAACTGTCACACGCTTATTTTACGTAGTAATCAATAGTAGTATCTTTTTTATTAGCTACAGTGATCGTCCGTTAGACACCACGTATCTAATCTTTTTTAATCTACAACACACCTAATTATAATTTCCTTTTTAATTGAATTAACTTCAATTATTCTTCTTTCTTTTAATCCGTTTACTTTCCCTTTTCCACAACCGAGAGTCGACCGTGGCACAGTAATATTACTGTTACGCCCGAAAGCTGTTGTGTGAATTAACAGGGAGCCTACAAAGCAAGGTTCCAAGTAACGGTAAAAAACTCACGGCGAGACCACGAGTTCAAAAATAATCGACAGAGATTGAATCAAAAAAATTAGAGATGAGTACCCAGAAGAAGAAATCTTCCGGCCGAGGTTCTACACCGAAAGGTGATCGTGAACCCGGACTCACTCCCCCGATCCCTTTTGTTCCTCCGAAGGGTGGACGAAGGAGATGAACCACCGACTGTGGACATCACGATCAAGAAAAATGTAAAAAAGAAAACGACCAAGGTCAATACCGATAAGAAAACCTTCTCGGCTATTGAAACGTTCACGGGAAACGGAGCTTTCGTCGTGACCGTTCTCAAGAAACTCCAGACGGAGATCTTTGAGCACCTCGGCATCTCTAGCGCCACCAAGAAGGTGGAGGATCGCCTGTATTACCTTTTGCAGGTGACTACCGGCTGCGCGAGAGATTAATTGGTCGAGATCTTTAAACAAGGAAGACGACAATTCGCCTTGATGTTTGCTGTATCCAGTCAGCAACGCGAAGCGTTGCTTTGTCAGAGATAAAAGCGTCTTCTTTGAATGGCTCCTGAATGGAGACAAAACCGATGCCCCTGAGGATACCAAGAGTAAACTCAGAGAGACGAATGATGAGTACTGTCAGCAGTACGAATCATTCGTCTGGTTCGAGATGGGAAAACTCATGTGGGTGAGGCATCGAACAGTGCAAGATGAGCACGTTCATTACCTCGAGAACAAAATCATCAAGCCCTATGATATGGCTATGAGAGACTTTTACGACGTCGAAATGTACTCTTTCATCTACTACCTGCAGCCGCCTTCGGTTCATTTACTACCTGCAGCCGCCTTCGATGAATAATCAGGCATGGTATATAGCCAGATGGCATACGCTCACCGCACTTCCGTCCGAAGAGCGCATTCGCGTTGCCATTCACAATGGCCTTCCTAGATCAATGCAAGACAGGCTTGATCAGAAGGATGAGGATTACCGAAAGGTGAGTAATGAAACTTTCCTCAACTATCTCTATCGTCTCGAGATAGAAGATCAGCAGGAAAGAGCCAAAAAACAAAGGCTCAGAGAATCCCTCGAGAAAAAGGGAAATCTCAAGGCTGCTGAAGCAGTAGAAAGTGGTCGTATCCCAAAGAAGGATAAGAAACGCAAGAGCTATGCCTCTGAGAAAGGCAGCTCCAAGAAAGCCAAGAAAGGCAAGTATTGTGATTGGTGCGCCAACCATGGCAAAGAGGATAGGTTTATCCATAGCCATAATGAAGCCGATTGCAACTTCAAGAAGGCAGCCGCTAAGGACGCCGACACGAAGAAGCGATCCAAGAGTGGATCTGGCAGATCTTTGAATGCTCTCAAAAAGGAGCAGAAGAAAATCAAGAAGATCCTAAGGGATGATTCCCTCTCTTCTGAGGCGAAGCAGCGTAGAATCAACAAGATCTACGATGGTGGCTCTAGCCGCAAGAGGAAGCGTCGTCATTATTCCTCCTCTTTTTCCTCCTCTGAATACTCCTCCGACTCTGACTGATACGCTCCCAAGTCAGATGGTAGTTCCTATTTGTCTGAAGATATAAGTAGAAAACAAAATAAAAATAAAAAGAATAATAGTGGAAAAGTGAATTGTAAAAGTATAAAAAAGAGTAGTAACAGGGGTGTGAACGGCCTTGATAAAATAATCAGTAGGAATTTACGCTCGAATGAAGTTTTAGTATCGCATTTAAATTGTATTTTATGTAGTACTAAAGAAAACCTCTGACTTTTGTCAATGTCCACCGTAGTAAAAATGATTTCTCTGTTGTTCATCGCAGACTAATTGCACTAGTGGATCCTGGTTCCACCCATAGCATTGTGAAGCGCTCCTTCGTTGATGGAGTGCGGAACAAGAAAATGCAGAAGAACAAAGTCTCCTACAATGTCGCGGGGGGGGGCAAGTTCTATACTACTAAATATGAAGCCAAGCGGGTACTCAGTTTGCCTGAATTTAGTCAAACCAATGTAGTCCAACATTGTTTTGCTATAGATGATAGCGATGGTGAAGGAATAGGCTATGATTTGATCATTGGCCAAGATCTCTGTAAGGTCATGGGAATTGATCTTCATTATAGCGATTGCACCATTCAGATGAATGGCCGATCGATCGCTATGAAAAGCAGCAATTTCCTGATTCGACGATCAGCAATATCATCCAGAGAGATAAAACAAGTGATTGCACGGTCTGAAGAACCGAAGGTCACAGCTGAGGCAACTGATAGGATAGTCAAAATCCTTGATAGTGATTACAACAAAGCTGATTTGCGCAAGGTGGTAGCCAAAGCAACCCAATTGAACAAATGGCAGCAGCTCAGCTTGCTACGCCTTCTACAGAAGTGTGAAGCGCTGTTTGATGGAACACTGGGAAAGTGGAATACTGATCCAGTCAATATAGAACTGCGTGAGGATGCTAAGCCTGTCAGTTCTAGGTATTATCCTGTTCCAAAAATAAACAAGGAAACTTTTAGAAAAGAGTTACTTCGTCTTGTTGACATTGGAGTGCTAACTCCAGTGCAAGATTCAGAATGGGGAATGCCTGTATTCATTATTCCAAAGAAGGATGGTACAGTGCGCTTCATTACTGACTATCGCAAGGTCAACAAACTAATAAAAAGAAAGCCTTATCCTTTGCCACGTATTGCCAATACGCTTTAGGAATTAGAAGGCTTCCAATTTGCTTCGGCATTGGATCTGAACATGGGATATTATACAATTTGCCTGATGCCTGGTGCCAAAGATTTGACAACCATCGTCACCTAATTTGGCAAATTTAGATATAACGTTTTACCAATGGGCATGTGTTGCTCTGGTGACGTTTTCCAAGCCAAGGTAGATCAGCTACTTGGCGATATCGAAGGTGTAAAGACATACATTGACGATATTTTAGTCATCAGTAAGGGATCCTTCGATGACCATCTGAAGCAGTTGGATACTTGCTTCAAAAGAATTCAAGAAACTGGACTGAAAGTAAAGGCTGATAAATGTAGTTTCGGCCTTAGTGAGATTCCATATCTTGGATGTATTATCTCACGTGAAGGTATCAAGCCTCATCCCGTGAAGATTCAAGGGATTATGGACATGAATCGTCCAAGAACAACCACTGAAGTGAGAGCTATCATTGGTTCTGTTCAATATTACAGAGACATGTGGAGACGACGATCTCACATTCTCTCTCCACTCACTGAAGTGTCTAGTGGTCCAAAAAATAAGAAACTCGTGTGGAATGATGAGCTGGAGTCCGCATTCCTCAAATTGAAAAGAATGGTTTCAAGAGAAACGCTCTTGAATTACCCAGATTGGAGTAAGCCATTTGACATACATACAGATGCCTCTGATAAACAGTTGGGTGCTGTTATCAGTCAAGATGGGAAACCAATTGCATTCTTCAGCCGAAGGCTATCGAAGGCACAACGAAATTATACTACAACCGAGAGGGAACTTCTCTCCATTGTAGAATGTCTCAAACAGTTTCGAGGTATCCTGTTAGGTTACAAAATCAATGTGTTTTCAGACCATAAGAATTTGGTTTATGCAGCTACGGTTTCAGAGTCACAGAGAGTGATGAGATGGAGACTAATACTCAAAGAGTTTGGTCCAAACATTCAACATATCGCTGGCATCGATAATGTTGTAGCTGATATGCTAAGCTATGTGCCCTTGGCAAATTGTGATCGAGATGAGCTTGAACCCAGTAATGCTCAGCATCGCGCAATAGAATTATTTGCTTTAGAGGAGAATACAGCCAACGATGATGGTTTTCCCCTCTCGCTCATCAAGGTGTTCAATGAGCAACAGAAAGAATTAAATAATGATAGATCTAAAATAAAAGCAATTTTAGAAAATAAAAAATCCGGATATATTAGTTGCCTTTTCGAAGATCATATATTGATTATGTATGAGGATAAGATATATGTACCGCAATCTCTTCGTGGACGCACGATAGAGTGGTATCATTTCTATCTTAATCACCCTGGTGGTGACCGCCTGGCTAATACATTATTACAAGTGTGCTATTGGAAGGGCCTGGTACATCAAGCCAAGCAGTCCGCTAAGGCGTGTCAGCAATGCCAAAGATTCAAGAAACGCAAGGCGCGTTATGGACTTCTCCCACCCAAAGATATAGGAGAATTAAAACTATGGCATACTGTTCATGTAGATCTGATAGGTCCATATACAGTCACTGCAAACAACAATAACCTGCAAATAAAATAGTTAGCACTGAGCTGAAGCTCACATGCATGACTTTCATTGATCCAGCTACTGGATGGTTTGAAATAGCAGAAGTTCCTACTTATGATCTTGAAGAGGTCAAAGCGGGTAATAAAGAATATATAGATAAAACATCTGCTAGAATAAGTCAATTATTTAATAACTATTGGCTATCAAGATATCCTCAGCCAGTTGAAGCTGTATATGACAACGGCTCAGAATTTAAGAAAGATTTTCAGCCTCTCATCGAAGATTTCGATATATAGCCAAAATGCACAACCGTGGAGAATCCACAGGCAAATGCACCGGTTGAGCGAGTTCATCAAGTAATTCATAACATGATTCGCACTAAAAAATTGCTTGGGCAATACGTGCATCGTATCACTCAACGCTAGGTGCCACTCCTGCGCAATTAGTCTTCGGACGCGATATGATTTTTAATATAAAGACTATCGTAGATTGGAGAACGATTACTGCTTGCAAACAAAAACAAGTAATCAAAGATAACCTTAGAGAGAATAGGGGTCGGATCGACCATCAATACTCTGTTGGTGATAAAGTCTACTTGCGACCAACAAACATCCAGCGCAAGTTAGAAATGCAGAAAAAAGGACCATATCGCATCACGCATGTATTTCCAAGTTGTTTAGAAAGCCACCAGTCATGACTCTGTTAGCATACTGTCTATTTTGCCACATTTGTACTGTCTGGCTGGATGAGCCTGATTTAGTTGCATCAGCATTTCAAACTGCACTTACGATTATCCAATAGTATTTAAATAGTTTAATTAAATATCAATTGCAAAGAAAGGTTAATTGTTTTCTTGTTGTCAATACTCAACAATACAAAACCATTCTACACTATGATATTCTTTGCTCGGCGCCCATTGCCCGCCAGGCATTCAAAAGGAAACCCATACATCAAACAGTATGTAGCAACATTCACAGAGATAAGGCCTTTATTGGATAGAATCTAATTCAACTGATGGTAGAAAGATAAATAGGTTTTTAGTTTGTATTAGCATGTTCTCCTACTCTACTTTTGCAGTACAGCAGGAGAGTACGTACTACATACAGCCACATTATTACCACCACCAACGATACACACGTGTTTTGAATTCGTAGCGTACGTCCTATTTGTACCTACACAAACTCACGAACTAAACTCCACATATCCACATAACTTTTTTTTGTACTAACAACTTCTTCCAACAACACACACATTGAAAAAACAACTCATACAGCAGTCACTCTACACTCTACAGTAAGTACGGGTAGCTCTAAAGATAGCTAGAAACTCATTCTAATTTGCACATTTCCTCCCCTGGCCTGCATGCCAAACAACCAATCACCAGCAACAGCAACATTTATTGAGAAAGAAATAATCAATCAAACAAAATAAACAACATGGCTAGATGGCGTGAAAATGCAATCACCAGTAGCACCACACGGAGAAGGATAAAGAGGAGAAATAATTACAATCATCGTCCCAATTCGAATGGTTTGTTACCCTCTCATTGTTCGATAATGTTTCGAGCCGTTTTCAGTATCTTTTTGTATCAAATTATAATGCAACAATTACTGCAAGGCGATACCATCATGGCGACTACAAGAATTTTAGAGAGGATAAAACCGTATGCTCACGATGTTATCACGGATAATGGCCTGATTGGGAGCCATAGAAAAGGCCTAAACTTCTACTTTTTTAGTTTTCTTCCTACTGTTCACGCTTCCTCCACGTCCATGGACGTGTCTGCCCTGAAATCGCTTGGGATGTCCAACGAAGAGATTCAATCTATGCTGACTTCTCCTGTGCAAGAAGAAGTTGACGATGACGTTGATGATGAAAGATGGGAGGAACAAAATTATCTCAACGTCGACACCCAATCGGATGAAGCTTCATCGCTTGCAACGAGTACTTGGGATCGTCAAAATGATAATGATGGAGATAGTGAATATGAAAGTGACCTGGAAGATTATGATTCTTCCTATTATGATGGTGCTGAAGAAAGCAGCGTGGAAAGTGTGTACAATAAGAAAGACGACAATGTCCTTGGAGGGGAGTTGCTGCAACAAGGCGAGACAAAAGTTGCTTTCCAGGATATAAATGAATGGCAGGAGGAGGAACGTAATGTTGGATCTGGTGAAAAGGACAATTGGAAACAGTCTATCCAAGATTATAGCAAGGAAGAAGATGTCGACGACGATGACGACGACGCCTTGGATGCTTTAGACCTTGAAAGCAATCTTGATGAAAGTGATAACTACCAAAATGAACATGGAAGCAAAGTAGATGATAAAAGTGTCGATATGGAAGAATCAATAGTTCTAGATGATGAATATTATGATGATGAATATGAGGAGGAATCCGATGCGTATGGTATTGATAATGCCCAATCAATTGATACAGTAGATCGTGACGATGACGCACAGGAGGAAAGCAATCCACAAGAAAACATACCTACTTTATCTGGAACACCTAACTCTTTCAAAACAGAAGTAATAGGGGACAAAATCATAACCCAGAAGAAATCTGTTTCTTCAGTTCCATCTTCAACACTTCCAATAATGCTATTGCCAAAGATTGGTCAGACGCTGATTCACTCTCCTATTGCTGTGCAAATATTTGCTGCGGGTACCTTGGGAAATATTGCTTTGAGTCAATTGGGATGGAGAAAGCGAAAGCGCATGCGCAAGTTGGAATCTGATGAAGAGAAGAACGGAAACAGTATCGTTGATAAAATGGTTGATACCGGGGCAAGAAGTAATAATCTTGTGGATGATCATAATATATATGAAGTTGACTCAGATTTTGAAGAAAGTGATTTTGTCAACGATGAGAAGGAGGTGGACGATATCGGTGGTAGATTTGGAAGGCCAAGGAGAATAAGAAACTACAGAAGCACTACAAAGGGTGATGAGAATTTAGAACAGACCGATACGAATGACGGCAGTCTTCACTTGATGAGAGAGGAAACAGCAGAGCATACTTCTACAGCAACTCAGGATACTTCTATAAGCAACAAACAGCGGAAATCTAAGAAAAATAATCGAAAATTAAAACTTTGGACGAGGAAGAATAGGATTGATGAAAGTTTTGGCAGTGTGCATAGAGAATTCGATACCGAAATCCAAGAATACGCACGCCCGAAACCTACAAAGAGAAAACTGACATTTTTCAGGGGACGACAAGCTCTGGAATCAGAAGTTTCTAGACTAAATATTGAAGTTGATAAACTGTTGAAAAGAGCTGTTGAGGCCGAGTCTGTACGAGATCAATTTGAAAATGATTGCGACATTGCTATGCACGAGGTACGTTTCGCATCTATTTTTGACTAATAGGGTCTTCTTAATGTCTCACCATTTCTCTTAGTTACGTGAGGTTAGAAAGGAGCTCGAGGAAGTAAGCAAAACAAACATATATCTAAAAAATCAACTTGTTGACAACAAAAAAATGATGGAAAGAGCCATAAGTACAGAAAGGCTCAAAGCAAATGCGGAACTATCTCGTGTGCGAGAGCAAATGGTCGAAATCCTTGAAAGGGAGAGGAGATTTATGAGAGCACAGCTTTCAAAACATTCGGCAGAGGTAAGATCCATGATTGCTGAATCCGTGGAAGAAGATCCGTATGACTACGTCGAGGAAGAATATGACGTCGACTAATTAGTTCGATTAGGGAGGGGGGGGGGTATTATTTAATAGAAAATGTGGAAGCGATTTCTCATTCTAAATTGATGAAGATGATTGATAAAAACATGATTAGTTATCCCGATTGTCCCATGAGCATGACTATTCCATTTTGGGCATCAGCTGTTAAATCTGAAAAATATTGCTGCAGCAGAGCATTATCCACCTGACTTTGCAACGCTCCTATTATACCAGCAAGGCGTCCATGAGTTTCTTTCGTGGCGATTTCAAACCCGTCGTTCAGAGCATCTGCTATTTCTCCTATTATTTGCATAATCCTTACAATGGATTCTTCCAAATTTATCTGGCCACTCTCAACTAGGTCGCAGAATCCTTCGTGATTAAATTTTGCTTCGTCGCAGTCTTCTTTCAGCGGTAGATTTGCTAGAAATATTTGCATGATTTCCGTTTTCGAAACGGAAACCTGCGAAAATTGTGACGATTTAAACAGGGTCATTGTTGCAAGTGCAGACACTGAGTTTTCTACAAGCCTAATGTGCTCAATATCTTCCTTCGCCTTTTCAACACCTTCCTTCGCAATATCTTTCAGATATTGAACGAGATTCTCAGCGTGAGTTTCAAGGCAGGCTGGTGGAGCATGGCGAGCTAGTTGGGCTATACCATATACAGAGGATTCTCTGATTCCCAAGTCTCTATCAGAGATTCCTTGCGTGATGGAATCGGCTAAGAATCGGCCATACTTGGCAGCAGCAAACTGTCCACAATGTTCCACGCAATCGTCAAACAAGCAAATCGCTCCAAGTCGTGCTTTTAAATCTATAGATCCGGATGATTTTAACATTGGACTGAAAAATGGAAATATTAATTCCTCGAATATTGGGACAAACAATTCCTTGAGAGTTTTCAGAGTGTAACCGATACAGTCTACAAGACAAGTCAGAATTTCCGACTGGACGTGCATAAATTTATTGTGGTCTATCATTTGGTCTTGATCCAACTTCCCAGCAAGCACTTTTTCAATCATATACTTTCGCCGTTTCAAGCATTTGTCATAAACTTGCATGACTGCACTTACAAACTGTTTGGCATCGATGCAAGTCATGCACGAACGCACACCAGTTTTCGTATGAATGAAAGCGTAATAAGATATGTTGCTCATAGCTTCTGACAGAGCAAACACAGTTTCGACATCATCAACTTCTTCTTCTAGCAGTTGCTTCGAAATACCCATGATCATAGGCGAAAAAACTTTTTGTGGCACCGATATATGACTCTGATGTGCGGTTTTGCTAGAATATTCACAAGCCGACTCAAAGACAGGATCAAGAGCCTGCGCGACAGCACATCGCACATCCGCAGAATATTGGTAACTAAGCAGCGGTAGAAATACACCAATGCATTCTTCAGAGTAAGGCCCAAAAGCTAATCCGACACCACTTGCATGTTCGTGAATAGCTCTTGCTGCCTGACATTTTTCTTGCATTCTGATGGAATTTATCACAACTTTCTTTACACCCATGCCAGGTACTGCGACTGTTATAGATTTTGTGCCATTATCGTCGTCGTATTCACTCTCTTGTCCTATCGAATTGGGATCTCCATCCGTGATAGTAACATCAGCGGCTTCTTTCAATATACGAAGTAAATGTGGTAAAATTCTTGGGAGGAAAGATATATACTCATCTTTCATGACCGAGGCAATACGGGCAGAAGCTGTCATTAACTGATCGACAGGGATCAGCGTTGGTGCATCTTTTGCCGATTCGTGCCTTGTCAGCATGGACAATATTAACTCCATGAAGTGATTAGCATCATAGTTAAAAAGTCCATTTGATCCACCAATAGCTTGGCCAACGACCGACGCAGTTTCTATGGCTCCTCCCCGCAGCAATACGATCTCTTCAGCGCGTGATACTTCAATGTAGTTACCATAAAAATCTTTTTTAAGTCCATATATGGCACATTCTCTTAGTCCGGGCATTATTTGTTGGTAGAATTCAGCAAATGACTCCTTCACAACATACGCTAAACATGAAATTGCATCAAATGCGCGAGTGAAGACATCGGCGTGTTCAGCCATATCAAGCGAAAGTGGTCCACTTGTTATTGCTATGAGAATATCGCTCAAATGCGGAAGAATCAAGGATTTCAATGCATTCTGTTCATCGTCTTGATTCTCTGTGCTATTGCTTCCACGACAGAATGCCGATAATGCTGTACAAGCATGTCCCACCACTTTGGCACAGCAACACCTCATGGCCTTTGTAAGAGTTGAAATAATCCTATCTCCATATTGATTCTTAACTCCAAGCTTCTCTGTCTGTTCACCAAATGTTGAAGTCCCGCCTTTTACTTCATCTACTCTACATAGTTCCGCCAGGAGTTGTATTGCTTGAACCTGCACTCTCACACATTCTTCTGGAGACGAAAGTCTCAGAGCTGTCTCAAATGCAACAGGGACATGTCTGGAGAAAGAATAAGGCGCAGAAACCAAGCAAACTTCCAACATACATAAGGCACCTCTTGATGCCTGCCATTTGTTCATATCTAACAGGGTCTGAACGAGTTCAAATACCGAAGACAGGCATTTTGATGCGCCTGCATGCTTTAAGAAATCTTCCAACAACTCTTGAGCAAAGACGGCAATATCGTCATCGTCTGAATGTGCAACGTCCTCATAAATTCCAACTTTTGACTGTGACCACGAGTCAACATCTTCATCGACACCATTGACAATATGTTCCGCACAAATTTGAATCACTCCCCTTAAACTTTGGTGGTTCTGACTTTCATGATCATTATTTTGAACTATGGAATTTTCTCCATTAATACAAAGACTGAGTACATGGGGATACTCTTGCAACATACTTGCGACTTGATGTACTCCCAACAAAGTCACCAATGTATGTATAGCACCTAGTCTCAAATGATCAGTGGCGAAAGTGGCAATTGAAAGTAATGCACGGCAGGTGTGATGCAAGATGTCAATACTTCCAGCCAAAAGCATAGGGCAAATGGAAGCAGTGTGGGACAGAGTTTGTAAAATCGTCGAGATTTCATTGGCAGTGGAAACCTTCGAGAAGCAGTCGGCGGTGCAAGCATCGTGAATGATTGTCCAAAGAGATGAAACGCCAAAACTTCCCATCTGCGTCGCAAGAGAGCCAGTAGTCATGACTTGTGCAAGGGGTTCATCATCGGAACCCATCACATCATGATTTCCATTGCCGTCACACATTTTGGTCTGAATTTGAACCATTTGCATCATGAGCTGTTGAAAAATCTTGGAATTTATTTTGTTTGTGGATGCTATCTTTTTCTTGTTCATTGCAGATTTGCGTTGAAACACAAGCAAGTTCTCTCCAGCTCCACGTTCACGATATAGTTTATTCCAAATATCGGATGCCCTGTACACATGTGTCATAGCCTCCAAAATGGAGTTGGCCACTGTCAAAATATGACGAACTTCACCTTGCGAGTCTAATGGTGGTTGAAATGTCTGCTTCTTTTGTGATTGTAAAGTTTCGTGTTCATGTTTCCACTTTTCTGATACAACTTGAGTAGCACCATGCAAAGTGGAAATCACAGAAAAAGTCAAACTACCCTCTGCAGTATGACCCTCATTCTCTTGCAGCGCTAGAGGAGCCCTTTGAGCCAATAAAGACAAAAGATCCAAGGACGGTTTATCTGCAACATTACAGGCAGGTCCTATCGCACGTAATACAGTAACAGTCAAAGAAGGCGATGACAGAGCAAAAGTCCATGTCCAAGCAGTCCCTCTCTTGGTTTGTTCCAATAATAACTGTTGCTGTAGAGGATACACCCATGTCTCACAGGAACAAACTTCCGCAATAACTTGTCCAATCTGACGCTGAAGTGCGCGAATATCTTTTTGTCTCTGTGCATCATCATCATTGCCACCTGAATGAGTGCCCATGTGCACAAAGCATTCCAATAGAAATTCTACAATATATGACATAAGTGATAGTATGTCATTACACAGGTTAAGAGCACCTGATAAATCTCCTGCGTCTTCCTCAAGGATCGCTTGAAGCCACACCCATGAACCCAGCGAAGAAATATCACGCCGAAGCAATACACACGCTAAAAACGTCGTTGTCGGTGAATAACTTTGCAAATCGTGTTGAGACAAGGACGGTGAAACCGTAAGCAAAGCCGACAAGGACTGATGCAAGACATTCATGAGACTTTGGATACGATTAGGCAATGGGATGTCCTTAAAATGAGCCTCTGCCTCTCTGCGTTTCGAAGCATTTGGACTCATTAGAGCTTCCAAGAACCGATTGTCCATGGCGTGCGGCATGATTGTTGATTGCAGGAGGTTGATGAATGAATGAATGAATGAGTGAATACAGTACGAGTGCAGTAGTCGGCGCTTCCAAGAAAAATGAGGTGCCGGGGATCGAAATTAGCGCATTGCTGCCATGAAGCACGTTGAAAAATGAAAAATTGTACTGTATGGTATGGTACACCGGTAGTACGTGTACTTACAACTTACATATAAACATGGACCCCCCGGCGGGTAACCCGGGGCCAGGTGCCGGGGGGTGTACCACCATGCATACAGCCATCATACAACAGTAAGTAGGTACGAGGTACTAAATACATTACATACATTACATACCGGGGGTACTTCAGTTGCTACTTCTTACTACAGTACGGTCAGCGGCAACTACCTGGTACGAGCTTACGTACACTACTTGTACAAGAAGTTACAAGTCACTCATCAAAAGTGGCCCATCTCTATCGCAACATGAATGGTGGCCTCCATTCCAACGAAAATCTACAGTATAAATCTCCAAACAAACAGACATGAATTTCTTCTTCTTCTTTGGTCTTTCATCACGGAATCGTATCCAAACTATCTTTTCCCAGTTGATTGCAATTCAAAGCTTCTCTATCTGGTGCTGTCGTGCAACGTTTGTTCACCAGGAAAAAATGCATACTGCTTTGCATACTACTTTTGCTACTACATCTAGCATTCCTGCTACTAGTAGTAGTAGTGCTACTAGTAGTAGTTGGAATAGAAACCCTTACGTCCCTTCTGACTTTGCCACCAGCGGCAGCAATAGGAGCACTAGTAAGTATATGCTTATAATAAATGAATTAATTTATAGTCTTTTTGATGATGAGAGATTATCTTCATAATATCTAAATCGCCAATGGAATATTATTTGTAAAGGGGAGCACCATGGCACTTGGCAATTGTTTCAAGAAAAATACTCCAAGGGAGCTGAGATTTATCCAGTCACAAACAACAACCTGTCTTTTTCTCTGAGTGATTCCTTTCCCGGAGGCTTGGTACCCGATATTGTCCATGGTACCTTTGCAGAATCTTTTCATACAATTTATGGGAATGAAAAGAGACGAGATGATTCAGAAAATCGTACACAACAAAAACAACCACAATTTTCATCGTCCATGGCAAAGACGACCAAGACTAAAGGAAAATCCACAGTTCGTCCCATAGGCGCCCCTATAAGTGTGGCAATATGTGCACTAATCACAGGTCATGTGCCTCCGTCGTATTTGTTGCTCACTATTTTCCTTTCGGGGTATCTGATAGTTTTGGGGATCCTTGCTTCCTCATCCTTTTCTTCTGTTGTTGGAAATCAAAATGTGATGGACCGACGATTGTTATCATGGAAAGAGCGTCCTGTTTTACCTAATTTACCGCCACAGGGGCACGTGCCGTTTATGGTGGCCAATCCTTTGGGTCCCTTATTATCCAAGAGTTTGTTTTATCAACGTTGGTTGCTTTGCGGAGTTGTTATGGGATACATTCTTCCAATTTTATCTGTTGTGGTACCATTGGCCAAAGGTTGTCATCTCTCCTCTTGTGATACGTTCGGTTTTCGTCATGTTGTCACAAGTATCTTCCTTTTGAGCGTACAAATGGTGACAGAAACTGTTGGCAAACAACTTTTGTTGCCTCTTCCACTGAGAATTTTCATTCCCTTGTCCTACAATAGTATTCGGATGGTTCCTCTGTATCAATGGATCATGGCTGGTTGGAAAGGCATGGTTCTCTGGGGAAAGGTTCTTTCTCTTGTTAATTTTTTCTATTGGGGAGCCAATTTGTTTGGTTTTTTGATACCAGTGGCGAGTTTGAAGTATTTCAAGAGTCATTTTTTGGCTGTGGAAGCAAAAGAAGTTGTTTT
>JAAMXU010000200.1:0-11016 GCA_019693545.1 Chaetoceros muelleri | reverse complement strand
CGCACGTGTACTCTGGTAATGTGCAAGGTGTGACCGTTATCAGTAGTACCATACTGTACTTTACCCTCATGTACGTATGTAGAAGGAGCTGTCGGTCACATGCGTATGACCCTCCCGCCAGAAATCAAACCAAAACAAACACAAAATAAAATGCCTTCCACCCTCTTTGGATTGCCGGAATATTGATAACAATGGACCCAATCATTGTGTTGACGCAAGAAACAAAAGCAGAAGAAATTTTCTCAGTTAATATCTTTGGTTCAATTTATAGATGATATAAAACTTACGTGATGGGTCTATGGCGGTGGCCGAATTTATTTTAGAAGAAAGGTGTGAGCGTATGGCAGTGTATGTGTGACATGTCACATGTGTCATGTGCAAACATGACAACCTTGCATTTGTCCATTTCCTCTTTCAAATCGTTGCTAAAGAATCGTTGGCACAAGATCAAATCGTCGCCAAAAATATCTGTAACCACTATCGCTATGCCTCCGTCTATCGAGTTCAGGTCATAGGTCTAAAGCACAGCACAGCACAGAACCACTTTTTTCTAATAGTAGTGGATAAACGATGAAGAAGAAAAGAATTTGCGATCTATTGATGCCACAGGTACAGTCCGTTGATGATTGGGAAATTATTGACGACCATCTGAAAAAATGTGATGCTTGTGAAGTATCGGCTTATGAATTATACCTTGCTCTTGGTCAAGAAAATGTCCCTGTGCCAGTGTATGTGATCGATACCATTCTGCAGAGGAATCCAAATCTAGCAAATGATCAAGAAACGTTTGACATGAATTGCCTACTTGCTTATGTTAGTGATCATACATCATTTGTGACCTTGAAGCGTCTTCTTGATGCCAGTGGTAGGTCGTTTGAACTGTCTAACATGCTACTTCGGAAATCCTTGAGAGGAGACTTTGCAAGGTTTGATATGGCTCGTGAACTAATACGATATCAGCCAGACTTGCTAACTTACTGCGACTCAAGTGGAAACATGCCAATCCATGAATGTTGCTCCTATTGTGAGTCACCAGCCATGGTACAGTTGTTGATCGATGAGGGAAATGTTTGGTTGCCAAGAAATGCGGATGGGTTGTCACCCATTGATATCGCTCTCGAATCGGAATATGCTGAAGGAGCGAGGATAATCTTGGGTATTTTGATCCATTCTGCACCAGAATTTCCAACCAAGGCCGAAGTATTAGGTATGTACATTTTTCACAGAACATTTTTGAATCAATCGAGTTGGGACCGTGACAATTCTTACCCTTTCTCCGCGCAATATCAAACAATCTACTCTAATAGATAATGAACTTTTGCATGTGGCAGCTCGAATCAGCGACTTATATTACGCTAGACAAATACTGCAAGTATATCCCGAGTGTATACACGCTCTAAACTATGAAAAGGCGACGCCTCTTCATTTAGCATGTTTGCACGGATTGCCATCCATGATTCAGTTCTTACTTGACCAAGAAACCAAGCTGAAACTGCCAAGTGTAGCAACCAAAATGTGTGAAAGCACCCAATTCACTCCATTGCAACTTGCATGTGTGAATCCAAACACCAATTTGTTAGTGATGAAATCATTATTACGTGCTTGTCCAGAGTTTTGCCCACTTGAAACTATGGTATGGAAGTACAAGTTACTCCATATAACAGCGATGGGAAGTAACGTTGAACTTGCGAGATATTTCCTCGAACTATTCCCGCAAGCATTGGCAATTACAAGTAATACAGGATGTCTTCCGATTCGCTTTTCGTGTATGACGGGCTCTTCTGAGATGGTTCAGCTTCTTTTGGAGAGGGGGATGCAACAATATGATGCAAAGCACGGGCTTTTGCTTTACAAGGAAGACCTTTACAGCGAAAGTACACTTCAACTGGCGTGCTCCAATATAAGGATGAATGCTAAAATTGTGAATAGATTGTTTCAGTGTACTCAAATCAGTACCAATAGAGTTCTGAAAGAAAATTTGCTACATAGAGCTGTTCAAGCGAATAATCTTGATGTTGCGAAGCTGATTCTTCAACGCTGGCCTATGTCACTAGTTCGAAAGGACAGGGATATGAATCTTCCTTTACATATTGCATGTTCGTCTGGCAGCACTAAAATGCTTCGTTTGATTTTTACCAAATCGATAAAAAATATACTGAGTAAGAAGTATCAAAATTGGGATGCCACAATCTCGTTGAGCATCTTCGAGGAGAATATTCATGGACAAACACCGTGGAATTTATTATGTTATAATTTCAGTTCTTTACTTGAAGCTTATGGCGATGATGCTTTGATAACTGGGGCGTGGCCTTGTATCAAGCTAGTGCTTTACTTGAGAGCAGGAGTCCTTGAACACCATCCAAGTCAAGGCATGCCTTTATTACATGCTGCAATCATGATGATAGAGCCCCTCGATGTTTTAAGTTCAATCATAGTCAATCGTGCTCTTCGATGCGATGTTTGTGTCATAGATTACAAAGGGAGAACAGCTCTTCATGTTATCGCTAAGCAACAGGCTTATAATCGCGGTATGTGGTGTGACATCATCGAGTACTTAGTGGATGTCGAAAGGAATGGCAGAAAATGTGCTCTTATGAAGGACTTTGACGGTCGCTTACCCATACACACTGCCTCCTATTACAAAATGCACTGGAATAATGGCTTGAAACATATCGTAGAGGCTAACATCACAGCGCTAGACATCACTGATTCCAAAACAGGTCTTTATCCTTTTATGCTCGCAGCAAGCGCACACTCACGTTTCGTCGCAGCGAACAACTTGGAAACAATTTATGAATTGTTGAGACTCAACCCAGCCATGATTGGAGACACTAATGCACCAGCCCAGCGTTCTCTACCCAAAACCAAATAGACTTAAAATATGCTCGTTACAGCCCCTCTCTCCGACTCTGCGTGCCTGCTTTGTTCAGGTGGCTGCAGTATATGTACATTCACATTATAATTTTTTTCATTATTCAGTAGAGTTTCAGAAACAGATAGATGAATATACGAACATGAGTAGACATTAAAAATCACTGTTGCAGTTTCAATGTCCTTACTTGTTATTATTACCTACCAAACAGCACATTGTACATCAAGGCACTTCCAGTTTTCATGACAACAGTTGTCAAACAAACATGAAGTAGTCTCACTTCAAAGCCTTGCATGTTGGCATCGTACAGTTGTTTCAATCCACCCTCTCTATAATCTTTCATAAATGTGTCCCACGCCGAAACCTTGACCCCAGCCTTCTTGGCATCTTGCGCTTTTGCGACAATGACATCCAGCGGCAGAGTGACAATCGTAGAAGCTGTTCCTCCCAGCAGCGATGCAACAATCTTTTCCCCGGGCGACAAACCCCCCTTATTTCCACATCCATACTGAACCATCAACGACTCGAACATATCACTAAAGAAATATCGAGTTGACCAGTCAAACACTCTCTTGAGTGCAAATATATTGGACCCTTTCATCAAGGCTAGCATACCTTCATTTTTCACAACTTCAAATCCAATGGTCAAACTAAGCACGGTCGTCCTCAATAAGGACATTTTCTCTCGAAACACAGGATTGGTCATAACACGTGTCTTGAGCAACAACGTAGGGGAAAGCACATAACCCTGAAATCCACCAGCAATTCCTCCCGCAAGAGTCAACGCCACGAGTTCAGGAAGAACCCCCTTCTTGGCAAGTGGGTCAAGCTGCGACTTGGCTATAGCATGAGCAAGTCCAAATATCCCTCCCTTGAATATTGATTGTATCACTCCCCAGGGAATAAATCCGTCCCAAAGTCCACCAATCCCTTTCTTGGAAGTGATATTGGAAATAATATCCATGTACTTGGTACCTGGTTCGGCTGTCTGCATGGAAATTTTCAGAAATTCAAGTATATGTCCCATTGTCCCTTCATACAAGAGGGTCACAATAGCCGCAGTCACTAGACGCTTGACAAATTCATCCGACATTTGTGCTCCACCCCGAGTCTTCAATAAAAGTGGATCGTGCATGCTTGTTTTACTCCTATGTTCTTCGTTGTTTGAACCGATACTGCGACATTGCCTAGTACCACTAGAAACTGCAAATGAATTTCGCTTTTTGCCTGCAAAATTCAATCTCTTTTGGTTCGAACAAGTTACGGATTCTCCATGTCTCACATTGGAAGACGACATACGGATCTGACCTTTTCTCTGAAGGGATGAGTTGGAAAGCATGGAAGAGTGGCCATCATCATCGTCGTCGTCGTCGTCATCATCATCGTCGTGTTCTTCTTCTTTATCACCATCGTCATTATGAGATTGCTGCAGTTGAAAATCATAGTCGTCCCCCACATGATTCTTTCTCCTTACAGCATTGGACTGAGATCGATGAAGGAGTGCACATTCTGCCATGGCAACAACAAAGGGTGAGCCTGCCGTGGAAATGTCACAGGATGATGCCTGTGACGTCTGCACTGCAGGCACCACAGGTACGGTTGTTGCGTACTGCAAGTCGCCCCCGTGAAAAAATAAAGAAATTGGCACCTTTTCGTTTATACGCATGCCGCAAGAATTAGAAATCCAAGCATGAGCAGATCCCTCCCAAAGACAATGATCATCATCTTCATCGTCATGATTATCTTTTTCTTCTTTCATGCTTCTAGTAGTACAAGAAGAAGAAGAAGATGGATGATAAAAGTTGATCGATTCTAAACGGAAATCTTCACTGTGGTGATGACTATTATTTGGAAAGGCATACGCACTGTTTGCTGCCGAGTGCTGCTGAAGAAGAGGGCCCACAAACAGGAAGGAAACGAATGCTGCCACAACATGGTGAGATCTCCAACCAAAGAACGACGAGGGGCCAAACATTTGTGATGATTGGATGGATGGTAATTAATATAATAATGAGTTAGAATAGGATGATTGACTGATATATATATATTATTTCTTATTGTGAGGGAGCACCTTGGGATGTTGGATCTCTCCTCCAAAAGAGGTCGAGTACACTGGTACGTACTTTACTTTGTACTACACAACGACGTAGCATAAGGTACGTACAGTTTGTCCCGCGCTACCGAAAAAATGGTTGGATGCCCGTGGTGTTGACGTCTGTCACTCGTCTCGTCTGCCTCACCTCTCCACAGTGTAGAGATAGACAAGTACAGTACGGTAGTGTAGTACAGTAGCGTAGTGTTGTAGTCTGTACTGTACCGCATGTATGAATGGAGCACCACTTGCCACGGTCGACTCTGGATTGTGGTGAAAAGAGAATGAGGGTGTAAAAAGAAAAACTTAAAAAGATATTTGAATAGATGTCTTATGGCCGTTGCCTTCTGGCTTAACAACTTCCACGTGAGCTTGTGCGTAAGGCGTTTCCATAAATTGGTAGTCGCACCAAATAAATGCTCAATGTTTTGACGCTCTCGGCTCATCTTCTTGAAATATTCTGATTGCTGACCATTCCGTTTGTTTATCACCTGACTAACTTCATAAATTTCGTCTGCATATAATGTAGGAAACTGTAGCCCCAGTTTATATGGCTGTAGTACTCTCACCAGTTCTTCTTCAATACCAGAAAGATTCACAACACCCTTATCATTTTGTGAAACGGAACAGCACCATGCATTTCCAATCATACCATTTGGTAGTACAATACCTTGTGTCTTAACTCCCCACATTTTTCCATACTTTGTATAAAATGCTCTTTGAATTTCATATCGGTTTTCACGCCGGTCACCTTGACTGTTAACAGGTCCTGAAGCAGGAGAGCACGTCTCGTGACTGATGCAGTCAATAAATCCAAAGTTGTAAAATTCCTCGAGTGGCATAGTGCATGTACCATCTTCCAATACACATGCCTTACTCCAAATCAACCGACGGAAATCAGGAACAGAACTTGCCCAATACTCCATAGATGAACCTGTTATCCGATGGTAGTATTTAATGAAGACAAAGTTAGTGAACCAATTGATAGGATATGTATATGCTTGCCAATCACCTCCAAAATGCTTGTACATCTTGGAATAATTCTCTGCCTTTGCCATATAGTTCAGGGCAATCAACAATGTTTCCTCGTAGGTGAATTTATGAGACGATGTTGAATAAGAATCACCTGGCTCATCATCAAAAAATTTTGATTTGATTGTATGGAGTTGTTGCTTGTTGAACCTTGTGAGATTAATCAAGTCAACATCAGTGTGATCGTCAATCAACCAATTCTGTTTCGGAATCTTAGCCATCATAGTCATTTCCTCCCACTCTGACTGTCTAATTGCAGTCAAATCCACAAGACGATGGCACAGTTCATTCACATCTTGCAATGTACAGCCAAGGAGAAAGCTATGTGTCATGAGAATCTCCTCATATTTGGTAACACAATTTGGTTGACAATCTTCGGATTCATCATCGGATTCATCGTCAAAAATTCTACGCCGTCCCATTCAAATCCGAGTCTGTCCAAATCTGTTTCTTTCTCCATGTTGCTCATTATGTCACTCATATCTACAGATATTTCCAAGTCCTCGTCATCCAATGAAGCACCCATTAGTCGAATCATGTTATCCCATGACAAATCATTTAATGACCAAAATCCCAATCCACTGCTGTCGTCACTACTGCTGTTGAGCTCGTCATGAATGTCTGCAAAGGACAATGCATTAAGACCCCTCGCACCCTCCTTTGTGCGCTGCTTCTTATTTTTTCCTTTCGTTTTTTCATTTGAATTCATCTGCAAATTATATAAACTGCAAAGCAAAGACAATTGAATTGTATCAGATACTGATAGGCAAGCCTCGATGCCTTTCTCGTACAAGCGACATAAACGGATACCTTCTGCATTTAATGCCAATCTCCAATGAATCAATGCAACTTGACTTTTTCTTTTGCGAAATGCAACTATAGGATCATCACATGCAGGGGGGTTCATTGTTGTGTAACCAGACTAAGAAACTAAGGAACGCCATTTATATGGTTACATTATTTGTTACACTCTCCTTGGGGAAGAAATAAAAAATAAAAACGGAGCTGTGCATGCGCGTGGTTTCACTGTTTTTTTCCGTTGCACAATCATTTAGCTTACAGGAGTTTTACAAGAAACGTACCGACGAAAGAAACAAAAAACGATTTTGACGAAACCACTCTAATGAAAAAGAAAATTATAATATATTGATTAGGGTGCTGTAGATTAAAAAAAGATTAGTACAAGATGTCCAATGGACAATCTCCATATCTAATAAAAAAGATACTAAAAGTGTACGTCCAAAAAATTGACTGTAGAATTGACCATGCACTAGAGTCCACACCCACCAGTGTACTGAAGACTGTGCTTCAAATGTATTTGGTATTTGTACTGTAACTTCTGTGCAGATGCAAAAGGGAATACACAAAAGAAAAATGATCGACAATCAATTTTCATTTTTTTACTTTTATATTACAATCAAAGATGCCCATGCACCATACCTAGGAATAAATACAATAAAAAAAATAATTATACTGTATACTATCTACATGCCATATCCAATGTAGTATTGCACAACAATTTACCATGTCAGAGAAGAGAAGACTACTGTAGAGGTATGTCTTTCTACCTGGCTGCTGTGGTGTGTTGCTTGTTATCTGTTGAGAGTAAGGAGGAGATCATGCCAAGACATCAAACTGCAGTGGAAAGGATTAGTGCTGTTTGGCGCATTGCGGTGCATAAACATGTATGATGTTTATGAGAAAGACAGATATAGAGAGTGCAAATGGGATGAGTTTCTACTCATGTGGTGGTAGAGGAGGAAGACAAAGACGAGTACCGTGTATGGGTAGTTTAGCTAGCAGGTGACAGGTATCATTAAGAATATGAAGGGTTGGTTGATGCCTAAAACCCACATCGTGAAGTTGAAGAAGGATTACTCCCTCTATGAGGCGTTGCTTCAGAAGGGAGGAACTGATAAGATCAAGCTCTCAGCCGATGCCAAAGCAACCAATGAGGAGAAGGAGGCATTTCTTCTCCAGCAGTACCAGAAGTTTGGATGAGGAGAAGGAGGCATTTCTTCTCCAGCAGTACCAGAGGTTTGAACAGTATGTGTACTGGTTTCTTGGCGAGTTGATCTTCAAGGATCATCACAACTGCTTGGACAATCATAAGGACTACGTTCTCAATGACATTGTGAAACCAAAGTCTATGTCTGTCATCTCTTATCTCTCATGTGTAAATTACATGTATGAGATTATTCTCTACTTGCAAGCTCCATCTGATGGAGGAGAAACTGCAAGGAAGGCTGATTATAATTCACTTCAATCCAAGGTCGATGCGAGAGTTATTCGCAGAGCCCAGTATAACGGACTTCCTAAGATCTTCCGGAATGAACTGGAAGCTTGCAGGGTTAAATGGAGAACTCTCTCTGACTCTGATTCACACAATGAACTCTTGTCTATTGAGAGGAAAGAACAGAGGGACCTGCTTGAGAAAGAAGCAAAGAAGAGCCTTGCTCCTGGTGGCCAAGAAGGTGGCAACAAGCAGTCTAAAACCTCTAACAAAAAAGGTAAAGGTGGTGGTGCCCCTGGAGGAAACAACAATCTGACAGTGGGTCTAACTGCGGGGGACTGGAATGAAATTCTGCCCCTTGTGCCATGGTGCTGGTTAACCTGAAATGGTTTACCACACTCATAATTTGGCCAATCGCAACAAGCAGAAAGATGTCTTCAACCAGGCTCTTTCTGCAGCAGTGAAACCTAAACCTGCGCCTAGGGCCGGAAGAGGACGTGTTCAGCTCCATCGCATGGAGCATAATTGTGTTGAGATGACCAGTTGTCTCCAGGAAGGGAATACGCATGAGCAGATTTGCAGAGCCTTCTGTGCAGCCACGTCTCCTGAAGAGGTCTGTCAGTACCTCAGGGTTATGAATCCTACTCTTGAGGATACCTTCCTTGCTCGTCACATGCTCAATTACTTCGATACGCATGGAAATGCTGAGCTTTAGAGTTCTTTGCCTATGGCATATGACGAGACTAACTCTGGTTATGACCAGTTTGAAGATGGACAGGAGGATAAGAAGCCTTCTGCCGATGGGCATTACTGACCAGCAACCAGTTGCCCTCCTCCTCCTCCTATTGATAGTAAGGTAGTTTTAAAAGGTAGTTATCACGTAGCTTTTAAAGAGTTCTATCTTCTATTTTAAGACCCAGTAGGGCAATCCATATTCATAAAAATGTGAAAAAGAAAGTCAATTGGAATGACGCCTTCGCAAGGCTGACAATGATTGACAAAATTGCTTTCAAGTCTTTGGAACGCATAAATAAGCTTTGCTAGCTTCAATACAGCCGCTGGCCAATATGAAACCAAACATATGGCCAAGGTGTTTTTTACCCTTCCAGAGTTCTCAGAGTCAAAGATTCTTCACTGGGAGTTTCACTTGGATCCTGAGAAGGAACACCAAGGAACAGGAGGGTATGATATGATCATCAGTAGAGATCTTATGCAAGCACTGGGAGTCTTTTTTGATTATAAAACTCTGACAGTCTCATGGGAGGATATTCGAATAGGCATGCATAACTTCTTTGCAGACTCCAAAAATTATAGAGAACTGCATAAGATAATGCAGCAGTCCACCAAACCTCCTTCTGTCAAGAGAAAAAATAGGAAGAGCTGTGCATATCCTTGGTGCCAAGTATGAGGCAACAGATGTATGCAATATCTGTCTAGAACAAGTGGTTCATCTCAGTTTGGAAGAGAGGCAGAAGCTTCTCTACCTTCTGACAAAATATGAGTCACTCTTTGATGGCACACTGGGTGACTGGGGAGAAGATGAGGCAGTCGACCTGAAGTCCCAGCCAGACACTACGCCGCATCACGATCATCCATATCGTGTCCCTCAAGTTCATAGAGAAACCTTTAGAAAAGAGTTAGAATGACTCTGCCAAATTGGCATGATGCAAAAACATGAAGCGAGTGGGGAACACCCAGCTTTCTTATTCCAAAGAATGGAACTGTGCAGTTCCTCACTGATTTTAGGAAGTTAAATAGCAAAATAAAAAGAAAAATTTACCCTCTTCCTAATATTAGTGATATTCTACAAACCCTGCAAGGTCTAAGGTATGCTACTACCCTAGATCTTAATATGGGATATTATACGATTTGTTTGACTGCTCGTGCTAGCAATCTGTGCACGATTGTCACAGAATTTGACACTTATTGCCACGGTCAACTCTCGGTTGTGGAAATGGGAAGAATAAATGGTATAAGGAAAGAAGAGAATTGAAGTTAATTCAATTAAAAAGGAAATTATAAAATTAGGTGTGTTGTAGATTAAAAAAGATTAGATACATGATGTCTAATGGACGATCACTGTATCTAATAAAAAAGATACTACTATTGATTACTACGTACAATAAATGTGTGACAGGTTAACCAGCAGGTTAACTGTTAAATAGGAGAAAACTGAGCAAATCTAGTTGTAGTCGTCTGTTGCACATGGGCGCGTGCGTCTGTCCTGCGTATCAAATGCATAAGGAATTTGCCAGATGGTCACTATTCTAGTTAGGTATAGCAGATCAAGTCAGATAGCTTATAATTCTTAGTTTTGAGTTTAGCAACTACTTATCTATTCAATTACTACTTATCACTTAGAAAACTAGTAAGTACAGTCAGATTCTTTGAGTTTATCAGACCCAGTGACTTGTTTATAAGCTGCTTTGCCATCGTCTGCTTGTTTGATCTGTTATCCGAGTGGACGAAGGTCCTCGGAATGACCTTGACAGCCGTGGTTTGAAACACGGTTGGGCAAGGCCGAGAGTCTATGTGTGCCTAAAGGGATTGTTGCGGACAGTTGTCCAAGCTCCTCACTTGGTGATCCTACCACAGGAGCTGCACATGTTTGAGAGTAATCTCCATGATGCAACAGGTGAAGACAGACCTGTAGTAACGTTGTGAAGACAGCGTTAAGGAGCTGGACTGATCACCCGGCTCACCCAGTGTTGCGTATGTTGGTAGGACGCAAACCCATGAACTGATGGGCTACTGGGATAGTTTAGTTAGAGTAGACTCACCTTTCAA
>JAAMXU010000198.1:529-37142 GCA_019693545.1 Chaetoceros muelleri | reverse complement strand
ATTACGTAACATTGACATATTAAAAATTAACTACTTCTGGTCTTCTGTATCCTGCCTCTTCTATATCTTTTAACATTGATGTTTGTTTTATTTTTATTGTGCTCCAAACAATCAATCCTACCAGACACACAAAGCGGGTTTTTTTTCGGCGGGCGGGAGCTATTTCCTTTTTTTACAAAAAAGGGGTGTGAATAAACAGCTACAGTTAGACGGGAAAGCGGGTTATTTCGGCGGGACAAAAAAATACAAAAGAAACGCCCTAATGGAGGACCGAGAGAAAAAATACCACTTTCCCACAAAAATCCATTACGAAAGTAAGATCTTCCTTCACCAAATTTTGGCTTCTGGGAGTATATTCAAGATTGTTGTATTTAAATATCTTCAATTAATTTCCAACTGTTTAGTCATTTCAGAATATACAAGACTGCTTTCCTTCAAATGTTATGAAGGCAGCAATTACCGCAAGAAAATCACTTTGGGTTAATTTAGCTAATTATTACCCCAGCAACTGCTTAGAACAGAGTGCGCTTCCCGCGCGCGAAGTCTTTTACCTATTTAACGAAAAAAAACTTTGCAGCAACGGCCAAACACAAAAGAAACTATCAGAAAAAACACAGAAGCGCAACTCATTAATCGCAAATTGTATCCTTATAAATCTCTACCTCCGGTCATGTCGCGAATTGTATCCTTATAACTCTCTACCTCTAATCATATTATTACATGACTACTCACCCATCTTTGAGCCAGGAGAAGCACGCCATCGATGGCCTGCTTTTATTACAGCAAAGAACAATCAGCCAGCATCTTTCTATATCTCCTTCACACCCTTCAGAACACGACAGAAGTCACCTAGTACCCAGAATTACTCCATCTCACAAGGTCCGTGGTGCAAGAGCATCCCTATCCGAAGCTGCTTCATCCCAAGGTCATGCATCCAAGGTCGAAGTAATCACTCCAGTAAATACACCCACAATTACAAATCCATATCGCAAGTCTACCAGACTGCCATGTGCTGTTATTAGTAATCCTTACAAAAAATCAACCAAGAATACACTCACTTTGGCACAGAAGGAACGGATTGCACGAAACAGGGCAGCAGCACTTGAAAGACAGCAGATGAATCGGCAACAGCATGCAAATTTTGGACAATCTAAGGCGGCTACATCAGCTATTCGATGCATTTATAGTTTTACTCTATCGCAGGAAAAGGACTTGGTGGCTTCATTCATTGCCGATGATGAACACTATTAGAATATTGGCACGTAGGAAATAATATATAGTAGATATCTCTTTATAACAAAAACATTAAAATGCATAGTAATGATTTTTAACTGTCAAAGGTCTTTCTTAATGATGTTCAACCGATATTCTTCTTAACATTGCATCAGTGGTTTTATTTTTTGTCGTCCTTTGCGTTTCTTCTTCCGGTAGAGTTATCCGTGTCCTCACAACCAAACCGTTATACTCGCACGCAATATTCACTGTCTGTGCTGCACACTCGTCGTTCTCTCTAACATTATTGTCAATCTATTCGATTTCTTTTACTCTTACATTATTCACCTATGCACTAAATCTTTTCCTACACAACATTCTCTTCTCCCTTCTCTATTTCTTTTCTTTTTTACGATCGATGAGTACTCCAACAAATTCGGCTACCGATGCCGGACAACCTCAACAACGGAGGAATCGACGAACTGCCCTACAGCTACTTACTTTAGACGGCACACACGCCAGCAACCAGCATGGTGATGGCAGTTATACTTCTTCACATGGGCGCAGCACAAGGCAACGACGCGCTGCTACTACTACAACACTGTCACTTCCTCCGCATGGAGGTCACCCTACTACCGCACAATCTGTCACTCCTTCTACCAACAGACACACAAATAATTCAGGACATGCAGCTTCTAGTATTAGGGATACTGCCTTCAACCCAACAATTAGTTCTGGCACATATTCTGGCCGTACCTATGATGTGAACTACCGCCAGCAGAGGGATGATCGAGTATGCTACTGTGACCAACCCCTTGTTCCCTCACAGTGTCCCATGTGTACATTGGCTACGAATGGTCAAGAGCCCTGTCCTTTTCATCGACCTGTTCATTGTGTGTTTCCTGGTTGCTCCTTCATTGCTCATGCTTCTTGCTTAACCTCATATGGTTATCCAATGAACACTGAGTCTTGGACGTTCCTCTGTGTGAAACATACAACAACAAACGGTGGTGAATATGGAGATGGAGATGATGATTATGGAGGAGATGAAGATGGTGAAACAGGGCGCAGATGGGATGATTGTACTTTGGAGGAAAAGTGTTTACGGATTGGGATTTCTTTTGACCATAGCATCTCCCATCGCGCAATGAACAGTCGGATTCAAAAAGGAATTGAGACATTGAGGACGTGCAATGTACCATCTGATATGATACTTACTATGATGAATTCGGATCCAGAGCCATATCCCAATATCATCAAGATGAAAGATGGATTGGATACTGAGCATGCTGCACATGGTAGACGTTTCGAGGTGTCCATGCTACAGTACTTGTGCAAAACATGTTCTTGTTGTGGATTTACTGCTCCCACTCATTGCGACCCTTTTTATCCATCTGCTTCTGATGACTTTGGTGCACTGCGTCCTTCTCATCTCAACATGCGATTTCACGAAGCTTGGCAGTGTAACTGTTTTGACGTGTGTGGGGGTCAACAATTCTATGGCGCAAGGCGCACCTCCATCATGCAGTGCTTTTCTCTTCTGCATGACAATCAGTCACCTAATCTTGTTCTTGGATGTCAATCACCGAATGCATTACTTTGTAACAACTGTTACTATGAGTTCAAAAACCAAGATGGCCAACGCAATAATTTGACAGATGGTGAGCTATTGCTTTGCACTCTTTTCCTCGTTCATACTTTCAACATACTCTCATTGCGTGTCATTTCACCATGTAGATATGAAAACATTGGGTCATATGTTCTCCATTCGAAATGGTTTTGGGGGAAAGTTTGAATTTCCTACATCAATTAACATTGAAGATCATAGTGACAACCTCGACAAAGCTGTCGAGTTGCGTCATCTACTTCTCTCCCTTACTAGTGCAGAAGAAGCTGCCATTCGACAAATCACTCCTTTGATTACAATTGTAAAACTCTCTGAGGGAAATATAGGCACTAAAGGTAGTAGCCATCTGGTATGGCAGCAGTCCAACTTGTCTCTTATACTTCCAAATCTACCGGAGGAGTGCAAATTCATAATTATCAGGCGTCAGCATTCTTCAAATACTTCCGTGGTGCAATCAACTAAATTTGAACGTTGTAAGATACAGCGGGTTTTGGAACTACTTTCTGACACAGTCCCTGGTGTATGGCGCCAATCACCAGGTTTTGATATCACATATAGTCGTGAGCGTCTTGAACGGTGGCCGCTGACTGGTGACCTTGCTACAATGAATACTGGTCTTGATGTATATGAGTTAGATGAAGACAACAACCTTCATGATACTAGTGAAAGCAATGAGTCTCGTAATAATTCAGGCAATGCGGCTGGGGAGGAGATTCTTCGCAACGATGGTACTGACAGTGGTCCCGCACCATTACAAAATGCGGAAGCTCCTGAAGAGGAATTTGAAACGGAGGTCAACTTGTTTGGCATCGGGAATATGGCATCCACTTCAATTCATACTGTGGCTGCAGTAACAGGGCGTGTGGAGACAATGCGTGCGGATCGAATTGATGTGGAGCAGCAAAATCGTTTTTCGAGACATCATCGTTTCTCCAATGATACTGCTACCTTTGATCAGCCCACTGTTTTGCGCACTGATGGTTTTGTTGACATGTCCAAAACACCATATGCTTGGGCTCGTGCATTTCCAACTATTTTCATTCCTGAGTATATACCTATATCATCCTCTGAGTGCCAATGGGTAATCCGTCATGACATCACTGGATGGTTTAAGCCCCGCGACAAAAAGGTAGATTCCAATAGGTGGTATCAATACATGATGTGGAGGCATGATGGAGTCCCCACAAAGCATGCCACCTTTTCCCTTGCATTATTCAACTACAAAACATCCATCAGCCTCCAGCAGGTGGGCCGACATGTCATTAATACATCCAATATTGACCCAGCTACAACTATGAGTGATCTGCGCACTGCTGAGCAAGGTGATGCCATTCATACGGCTATCGAGCAACTGGTGAAAAAAACTCATCTCTTTTCCTCATCAGTTCCGGGAACACCTCGGTATTGGACCAACACTGCCTCTGAGTTTTTTTCTATTGCTGAATACAATTCCCATATACATGACAGGGTACCTAATTTTTTTATCACCAATAGCCTGGCAGACCACCATGAATTCCACTTGCGGTTAATGTTGCATAATTATATGCTTCAGATACATGACAATGTGGGAGATTCTTCGTATCGAACCTCTAATGGTGAAAATGTTCTTGAAAGTGATGCTGCATTCTCCAAAGCTGCCCATACTTACAAAAACATAGTGACTCATTACTTTGCATCAAAGATAGAAGTGTGGTATGCCCTGATTCTCAAACCACTCTTCGGAATAGACATGGGTCTTTTGGTGCATGAATTTCAGACAGGGCAAGGCGCAATTCATTGTCATGTTGCTGCTTATTCCGATCATGAGTCAACATGGCAGACTATAAATGACGCATTGTTTAATTTCTGAGTTGCCATACACGACGCATTGGTTGACCTTGATATGTTTATTTACATTACTGCATCAGAGGAACAACTCATTGCTTTGAAAATACATGATGCTCGTGGTGGAATGGCTCGGAGACAGAAATATCTTCAGTTGACTAATGAAGGGAAACAACGCTGGGAAGCCTTCAATGATTTGTTTCAAGACGCTGAGGCTCGGCTTAATTATACTATTGGTGGTGTCCTTGAGACGGAATATGGTTTTAGTGCAATGCATCATGGTACTGCACCTCAACAGTGGGTTAAACCTGGTGGTCAACCCGATCAAGGTTACAGATCTGCTTTTCGTGACATGATGTCATCAAAAGATGTTTTGGAAGCGCGTGAATTGAAAAGTCTAAAGCTACAAAGAGAGAAAGAAACTTTATTACGGAGGGTCAATTTGACCAACCATTGTCTTACTCATAAATGCAGTGGTTACTGCTGGAAGTGCAGTAAGAAATACGAAACATATAATCCTTCGGTTCACAGCAATGAGCAACTTGACAGCTCATCCAGTATTGATGAAAATGGTAACACTATTATTAAAACAGAGTGTAAAGAATGTAGAATGGGATTTGGTCATGCTCTGAAGAAGGATTATTCAGGAGAGAACAACCTTACTGGCGGCGCAGCTTTTTTGGCTCAGCCTGAAATTGTTTTTGATAGAAACCAAATGCCCAAATTCATGAGTCGGCGTAATCATCCGCGGATAATAAGTCACCCTCATGTTGCTTTGTACTTTGGTGCCAACAATGATATTCAACCAATTCTCATCAATTCGTCCTTCATGAAAACAATGGAACATTTTTCTGGTGATCCTGATGAGTATGCTAATTATTTCAGTAACCTCAATACCTTACGCCGGGGGGGGGGTTGAACACCATAATGGTCTATATACTGTTTTGAAGTACATGACTGGATACCAATGTAAGGGTGGCAAAAGCACACAGGCATGGGAAGCTGCCATGCATAGCCTAACAACTGCTTACTGCAGCAACTTGGATAATGAGCACAAAACAGTAAGGTCACTAATTGGTAAGCACATGCATGACTTGCCAAAAAGCATATCTGTTTCTAGAGATCAATCACAGTTCTTATTGGGTGGGGGGTTGTTGAAACGCACTTCCATTGGCCAGATTCGACGATGTTCGGTGTCATCAGAATTTTTGGAATCTTTTGGTGAAGAAGATAATTCCAGTTCATTTGTTTGGAGGAATGTACTTCACCAATATAAGACACGACCCAATACCTTGCATGATATTTCTTTATATCGATTCTGTTGCTGCCATTGGCCTCACGATAAGCAACAGAAACCTGTTTTGTTCTTTGGTTTCCATGATAAGGCTACTTGGCCCTTAGAACAGTCATATAGTAAATGGATTCTTACAATTTACTACCCTTGGATCGATACACCGGAAGAACTCCAACGTCCCACTTATGCTGAGTTTCTTTCGCAAAATTATACATCTTTGCATATACCATTTACAGTACAAGCCAATATCTCCAGGGCCAGAAATAATGTCCGTTCAGTTGACACCAGTGATTCTTTCTTGGATGCTGGTGGTGTGAGAGAGATTTTTACTCCTACAAGTGGCAGAGTAGATGAGCGTCTTAATGATACTGCAGAGGTTGAGCAGCTGTTCAACAACAACAACCAGCACGACTATGAAGATCTGAGTGATGACCAATTTAATATGATACCTGATCCAATTGTTGGTAGTGTAAACTGGAAGCAATCCTGCCGGTTTTCTGAAAACTATGACATCGAAGTTTCGATGTCATGGCTAATGGAAAAGCGGACCCAATTCTATGAAATGCTGGAGACTAGTGAGGATGCCAATACTGTATGCCAGTTTCCTATTGAAGACTTTTGTCCTGAAAAAGCTAAGGGGAGAAAACAATTGATGATAGTTTATATTTTACTTTATCAATTATACAGGTATCACATGGCAACTCAAACTGGTGCACAAACACCACCTTCAATATTCATGTTTGCAGAGGGATTGCCTGGAACTGGGAAGTCACAGATGCTGAAGACAATGAGTAATATTGTGCGACTTGTAAGAGACTCTAATACGTCAGAGCTAACCTCTGCTCCAACTGGCGTTGCGGCATCGCTTATCAGTGCTACAACTCATTGCCGTTCTTGTTACATTCCTACGGGAAAAGAATTCAATAATGCACCTGGTCCTATACCCACGAGTAAAAGTAATACACTGAAACACCTAGTTTCTATGCATAGTAATCTCTTCCTTCGAGCTTTTGATGAACACAGCATGACAGGTAGGAGGTCTTTTGGATGGCTGAAACACCGCTTGGAAGAATTAAGGAAGCCCGGAGAGACATACGATAGTGCTGGGAATCTGCTAAGTGTTGATAGGGGTGACAACACAGTTGCTCCTGATTTAGCCAGGAGACCCTTTGGAGGTGTACCATTTATATTTAGCTGCGGTGACCATGCCCAATTGCCACCAGTATTGGATAAACTTCTTTATGACATGTCACCTGGTAGGGTTAACTCTGCTGACTTGTGTGGTAAAATAGCTTTCTCTCAATTTCTAAATCCAGATGATGCTTCACAGGTTGAGTCAGCTGTGATCATACTTGATGAGGTTTTGCGACAAGATGACCCAGTGTTCCTTAGTTTCTTGACAAGGATGAGAGAGGGGACTATGCAATTAGATGATGTCGATCTTATTAGATCAAGGTGCCTTGAAACCTTGGATTCTTCTGAGCAGGAAAATTTCAGGGATGCAATCCATCTAACATCAACATGGGAGGAAGCATCCAAAGTAGCTTTTCAATATCTATGCAATTTGAACAGTCCTATAGCTAAAATACGTGCCAGGTTAAAGACGGCAAGGAATGATGGGAAAAACTGTTGCATCAAGGAGAAATCTTATCCTACACGAATTGCAATAGGAGTTGGTGCAGTTGTGATGCTCCTGAAGAATTTTATTGTCGAAGAATGGCACATTTTGAATGGATCTATCGGGACTGTGGTTGATATCATCTATGATAATGAGGATGGACCAATGGAAGAAGGAAACCCTTTACCTCTTTTTGTTGTTGTTGATTTTCCCCGAAGCAACGTACCTGAGAATGATAAATGCTTTCCACATCTGCCACAGTCTTATGTTGCCATCCCTGTTGTTCATGAGCGATGTGAAAGGAACTGCTGCTCCATTGAGACAGTTCCTCTTCGTGTATGTGTTGCCATCACAATATACAAAAGTCAAGGTATCACAGTTGGTAAAGGTGAACAATTTGAACATGTTGTTGTGCATTTACCACTTAATAGCAAAAGAGTCGTGCCTGGCTTGGAACTTGTTGCATTTTCACGAGCTAAATCACTTGATTGTGTGGCTGTTGGTAATTCGGCAAGTGACTTGGTTGCAGACCGCATTTTAAAAATAGGGAAGACAAAAGGTAACAAGGCATATAAAGATTTCATGGCATTGCTGCTGGCGAAGAAGGAAGAAGAAACATTCCAATTATTTGAGGAAAGAATAACTCGTTTGGCCAGCAACATAGTGCCAGAAGGACAAAGCCCTACGTTCCAAGATGGCTGCGATTTTCTGTTACAATGGTACCACTCCATGGTCACTTCTTTACATAATTAATTTAATAGTTTTTTTGTTTTAGGCGGCGCCTACAAAGATTGGTAACGAAGTCCAAACTTTGCTGTAGCAACCAACTTATTTTGGACATACACTTGTAGTACACCGGGTCGGTAGCAACCGTCCCAGTTACTGTAGCAGTCTGTACTGTATACTGTAGCTACGTGTAGCATCTATCTCCCACGTGGTCAGCATACGTACAACACCAGTGGAGCAGTCATTGACTGTAACTGTAGCAGTCCAATTTCCCATCATTCCTCTCTCTACAGAGAGTGTACTGCATGGAGAGAGAGAGCAGATAGGATGGTACCAGGGTACATGGATATGGGTAATATCTAATATCGTATGGGATCATGTCACGCCACAACATATTGTGTCAAAGAATACTTCCTACAAAATACAGATGGTAATTGGTAATACATGAAATACAGTGCCACTGTAGCAGAATATAAACTACAACATGAAATCAATAATATAAATCGGGCATTGCTTTCAAGTGCAATACCTGGAGACAAATCAAACGTCATTCCTTTCATGAAAATGGCCAACGGAGAAACCCTCCATCGTTATTTCTGGGCAACACGTTTTCATTGCAATAAACTTCTACCTCCACAACATTGTGACTCCCCCTTGGCCACCCTGCCAATGTATCATAGGCACCACCAAATGTCGAAGTTGCAACCCTCAAACTTCCCGCATTGATACTTGTATCCTCCATATCTGGACCCGCAAAACCCCCCATCACAGCCGCCCTCGGAGGACCAACAATCAAATCCGAGCTTCCAAACTGTGGTCCGCCAGTAGCATAATCAAAAATGGCTGCATTTCCTCCCTGTAAAACATTGTGTCGAACAACATTCTTTCCCTGCACATGCCACAAAAATGCAGAATTGGAATTTCTGTAATCATCACTACTTTCCCACCCAAGAGGATTGAAACCTCCAAATGTCTTTCCAGATTTGGTCAAAATTACAACCAAGCCCGACCCTCTTCCATCGCATGTCTTGTGAAAATCGATCGCAGAGAATCCATCCCTGGATGCTTTGTATACACATCCCAGTTTGACGTTCTGTTTTTCAGGGTCGATATTTGTATCGGATAATAGTTTGGAAAGAATATTTGAGTCGACAAGCATAGAAGGAGGTTGGCCAGTAATACCAGATAAAAAGTTGTTCATCATATTCATTTGCAATTTTGGAACGGATGCACTCATAAATTGTGGCCGTTGCAAAGATAATCTATGATTAGATTGCATTTGGGCGTTACGGATAAGTCGATTATTGTTTCCAATGGTACAGTGATGAAACGATGCCACGTTTTCAATCATCATCATCAAGAGGCAAGCAAAGAAAACATGTATTCTTCTGTTTCCAAAAGGGGTAATAATATTTTCTCTCGATGTGATCACCATTTTTCAGCGATTTCTATATCTGCAAATGTATTTATCACAATCGTTGAGGATTGAATTGGTAGAGTGTAGAGTGTATTCACACAAAGAAATAAATACTGTGTAGTAAAAGGAAAATGTTGTCAGGTGCCATGTTGATGGGTTGCTGTTACGGGATGCGGGTTGCGGGCAACGGTTGGAAAGATACCGCCGGATGGACACCTCAACCAACATTGTATCATTGTATATCCCTCTCCCCCCCCCCGCTGGTAGATACAGCAATGCACGAAATCTCTGACATTCCAAAAAGATTGTAGGGGGGCAATTGTGTTATCCACACGTGACGTAGGGAGACAGGAGATGATCGTTTCTGTTCCGAATTCTTTCCCGTACGGAGTTGAAATTCTTTCGCTGGAGCCGTCGGCATAAAACACGAAAGTTCTTTTGTTTTCCACTTTTTGGCACACAACTTCAATCCGAGAAAGAAAAAAAACATACACGCAAAAAGAACAAACACAAATAATAATAATATATCAACAGAACCACAACAACGACAACCATGTGCACAACCACCAGTAGTACTTCATCCACCAGTCCATCTAAAAATAACAATAAAAAGCAGAAACTCAATAATGGTAAGGTTTGCGTACAGTTGACATTGAATTCAAAAGTTGATTCGACTCGCTCTTTCTTCGATTTGAGTGACACCCTGGTGTCAGATTCGATTGTCATCGAAAAGAATCCTCACCAATGTTGATGACGCCGCGTTATTGCATCGAAATAAGCAATAGTCCTTTGTTACAATTATGAACAATGATTCGTGCTGCTGTATTCTTTTCGAATCCACGAATGTTGTATGATTTATCAATATTAAATCTGTATTTATTTCTTACACTTTGATTCCTTGTCCAGACGATGACGGAATCCCTGTTCCTGAAATCACACAACTTGATCACGTGGCTCTCACTACCCACAGTGATGCTTTTGGAGTCGATCCTCTTCCAATCAGTTGGGGGCATCCTGATCCAATGATTCGAGGTCCCGTCATTTGCACAGTACGTCACTCGTCCCAGAGAAATGCTATTGGGGCACATTCCGGATCCTATTGTATTTATACGGGTCTGGCAGTAGCAGCTGGCAAACTCAATCCTGACTACGTCCCAAATCTCAAGTTGACTTCACCCGTTTTTAAAGTTGGACCTCATCCCAGCTGGTCGGATCCCAAGAAGATCGCATCCATTGACCCTTTTGGGCATCTTGTCACGGAGGCATATGCGAAATATCTTGAAAAGGGATTTGATATTCGTCCCACGATTGCAGTGACCAAGGCACATATTGACTTGCCAGAATGTCGTGAGGCTGTAGCTGCTAAACGATTGATACCTGATGGGAAAATTTTGCTAGCATCTGGTCAGTCGATCTGCTCCAAGGCAGCGATCGAACCTGTGTGGTATTTGCCAGAGGTTGCAAGGAGATTTGGATGCACGGAGTCGTATCTTCGTCAGTCGATATTCCGCATGACCAATGGAATGTACCCCGAACTGATCACAAGACCAGACATCAAAATTTTCCTTCCTCCCATTGGAGGTTTGACCATTTACATTTGGGGAGATCCGGATACCATTCCCGATGAAGATATTGAATTAACGTGCCGTGTACACGATGAGTGCAACGGTTCGGATGTCTTTGGTAGTGATATTTGCACTTGCCGACCATATTTGACTCATGCCATTGAGGAATGCATCAAAACTGCTCAGCGTGGAGGATGCGGCATTGTCATTTACTACCGTAAGGAGGGACGCAGTCTTGGAGAGGTAACCAAGTACCTTGTTTACAACACACGAAAGCGTCAGGAGGGAGGAGATTCGGCAGCCAATTATTTCAATTGCACAGAGCGTGTGGCTGGAGTACAAGACACTCGGTTTCAAGCTCTCATGCCCGATGCATTGCATTGGCTCGGAGTGACCAAGATTCATAATTTCATCAGCATGTCGGATATGAAATACAATGCAATTGTTAGTACGGGTATCAAGATCGAGAATCGCGTCGAAATTCCCCAAGAGCTTGTTCCTGCCGATGCTCAGGTTGAAATTACGGCCAAGGTCTTCCATGGTTACAACGCTGGAGAGTCCTACAAGAATATTGATGAGAAGGAATTGCACAAAACTAAAGGAAGAGACTATAATTACGACAAGCCTGTCATGGATGAAAAGGTTGTTCCTCCTTCACCTTGATCCAAAAACTTGGACGATTTTTACAAATAAGGAACAATTTAAAAAACAGAAAAATCTTTGGGAAAATATAAAAAAACACTTTATCAAACAAGTATGAGCACCAAGCACCAATTTTATCTGGTATCGCTATTTTAAATGCAAAAGAAACTAAAAAATAAACATAGTCAAAGTCGTTTCATTACTCAACGACCTCCACGAAAGCATAATCGTGTATCTCTGTTTGATTGTTTTCTATTATTTTTATCGTCTCCGTTTCCTTCTTTCGGATAAAATTATGGAAGAGAATGGGACGCAGAGTGTGACTTCTTCTGACGATATTGTCTCTTTTGAATTCTTCCATCGATACCCGGGGTACCAGCTGCTGTGCAGTACCAGTACAATTCGTACGTTTAAAAAAAGCACTTCAGGAGGCCCAAAGCGAGCAACAACCACAGCGGTTTCGTTACTGAGTTGTAGTACTGAACTACGACCACTGGCTCTAAGTAAAGTACCGTAATAGTGCGTGATACGTTCGTTCGTTGGATACCAGACTTTTGCTGGAGGTGATTCTTGCCACGATTCTTCTTCCTCTGTGCGACGGTTGAGTGCATCGGATGCAACGGTAGAAACTCGGGAGAATCGTCGAAAATAGGTGAATGTATTAATTTAGCTTTATTTGTCCATGTCTGCTTGTAGCGGTGTACGTTACACTTCACAAAAACTAAAACATCCTGGCACTAATTTACTATAGCCCTCTTATTCGAAAACAGTTGTGCCGGAGACTAGCGACGACCGTTTGGTCTTTTTATGCGTGCTTCCTCACTCCATACATGCACCAAAATTCATTATAAAAAGAAGGAAGTGTGTACAACACATCTCGAGATTCCGTAGATAACTCTTTCTCTATCAATCATATATATAACTTATAGTCAACATGCGCGAGATCGTTCACATTCAAGCTGGGCAATGCGGTAACCAAATCGGTGCCAAGTTCTGGGAGGTGAGTTTGAGTCTTCGTTTGTCAATGAATATTCCGCACATGTGTAGATTCATTCGGTCGTGTGTGTTTTTTGTTGCGATTCACTGCAGATCGTCATGTGTTATAGGGTTCACGCTAGAGACGAATGACCAAACTCTTCGTTAATCCCAAGGGTTGCATTGAAAGAGACAGAGAGGTTCAACCGCCGCAGGAATCGCCAACGCGTGTAATTGCTAAAGTCTCCTCCGGGGAGTCCTGCAAATGTGTGTGTGTAAAAGATCCGTCGAAACCATCTTACATGTTATCTTACATTCTTTTACTCCTTCTCCCTTCAGACCATGGCCGCAGAACACGGTATCACCGTTGATGGAGCATACGAGGGAGATAATCCGCTCCAACTTGAGCGCCTTAATGTATACTTCAACGAAGGACAGGGAGGACGTTATGTTCCACGTGCTGTACTTACTGATCTTGAGCCCGGAACCATGGATGCTATCCGCTCTGGATCTTACGGAAAACTCTTCCGCCCCGATAACTTTGTTCATGGGCAGAGTGGTGCAGGAAACAACTGGGCTAAGGGACACTACACAGAGGGAGCTGAGCTTGTTGATTCCATCATGGATGTGGTCCGTAAAGAATCTGAGGGATGCGATATGCTTCAGGGATTCCAGATCACTCACTCTATGGGAGGAGGAACTGGAGCTGGTATGGGAACTCTTCTTGTATCAAAAATCCGTGAGGAATATCCTGATCGTATCATGAGCACATACTCTGTTATTCCTTCACCCAAGGTGTCTGATACCGTTGTAGAGCCCTACAACGCTACCCTCTCTGTCCATCAGCTTGTTGAGAATGCAGACCAATGTTTTGCACTTGATAACGAGGCTCTTTATGATATTTGCTTCCGTACTTTGAAGCTTAAGAATCCTTCCTACAAGGATCTTAACAACCTTATTGCCAGCGCAATTGCAGGAACTACATGCTCCCTTCGTTTCCCTGGACAGCTGAACTGCGATCTCCGCAAGCTTGCCGTCAACATGGTTCCATTCCCCCGTCTCCACTTCTTCTTGGTTGGTTTCGCTCCCCTGACTTCTGGACAGTCCCAGGATTATCGTGTATTGACCGTTCCTGAGCTCACCGCCCAGGCATTCGATGCCAAGAATATGATGTGCGCTGCTGATCCTAGACACGGACGCTACCTCACTTGTGCCATGATGTTCCGTGGAAACATGTCTTCCAAGGAGGTTGATGACCAAATGTTGAACATGGTTAACAAGAACTCTTCTTACTTTGTTGAATGGATCCCCAACAACCTTAAGGCTTCCATTTGTGACATTCCTCCTCCAGGATTGCAAATGTCCAGTGTATTCGTTGGTAACTCCACTGCTATCCAGGAAGCATGGAAGCGTGTGGCAGACCAATTCACACTCATGTTCCGCAGGAAGGCATACCTCCACTGGTATACTGGAGAAGGTATGGATGAGATGGAGTTCACTGAGGCTGAGTCTAACCTTAACGATCTTGTATCTGAATACCAGCAATACCAGGATGCAACTGCCGAGGAAGATGAAGCTGAGTTCGAGGATGAGGACGAATATGCGGATGAGTAAATTCTCTCGACCTATTCAGCCGCTCTTGGTATCTCGTTTTGTACTAGCACAATTGTGTCATTCCACCATCTCCAATGTTCTCTAAGGTTGGATGTACAATAGTTGCGCCTCTGTGTGTAAAAAGCGTTTAATTTACTGTTTACCAAATTTTTGGTTTATATTTTATGAATCTAGTTTTGGAATGATTTCATGACTTTCAAGAAATGATAGTACCTCATCAACGCAGTCTTCCAAACTGTTGCTTCCTGTATTTATCACCAATTCTGGATTCTCAGGCTGTTCATAGGGCGAACTGATTCCAGTAAAATTATTGATTTCTCCCCTTCGAGCCTTTGCATACAATCCCTTGGTATCTCTTCTCTCGCATACATCCAAGCTTGCACTGCAATAAATTTCAATAAATTCATTGGTACAACCATTCTTATTGACAAGTTTTCGAACTTGATCCCTATCTGATCGAAAGGGTGATACGAATGCCGTTAAAACAATCATACCAGCATCCAAAAACAAAGATGCCACATGGCCTATTCTACGAATATTCTCTACCCTATCCTCATCTGAGAATCCGAGATCTTGATTGATTCCGTGACGGATATTGTCTCCATCCAAGATATACGAATGAATCGGTGTTCTTTTCGAAGGGAAGGAGGGACCATCCTTGCAATCCGATCGATGAAATAGTGCTGCATGGACAGCATTTGCCAGTGTTGATTTACCAGATCCTGACAAACCAGTGAACCAAAGTATTGCTGGGCGGTGGTTGTTTCTTTGAATAACATCTGATTTGGTGATCGTTGTATGATGCCATGCAACGTTACTAGAGTTACCTACATTTTGCAATGCGCCGTATGCTCCATTCGAATTCAGTGCTTCTTTTTCCTTCATTTCTCTGATGAAGAATATAATTCTGGTATTAGTTATACTGTATTACTGACTGAGTAATAATTTTTGATTTTAACCTTATTCTTTGTGATGATGATGATGATGATGATCAATCATCATTGGAATTAATGAAGTACTCCGTATTTTGTTACAATCATAGCGTTGGTACAGTAGCGAGTACTTGCACTTGTAGCTTGTAGCCCCACACTGTTCACCTCCGTTTTTCGTTTTTCTCATTTCTCCTATCCTCTCTTAAATCATCTTAAAATATCGGTCCCCAAACTCGCTGATTGATTGTTGCAAGGAAAAAACAAACTTTCACATACGTTTAGTAAATTTACAATGTCTGTGGATGTATCACAATACAAAGTCGGCCTCGTCCTCTCACTGGAAGACTGCGGAAAGTGCAAAAGTGGAGGAAAGCAGCTTCGTGCCTGCAAAATTCAAATCAGTGGAACTGAGGGAGACTACAAGGAGGAAACAGATGTCATCACTGTTGTCACTTCTGCTCCCAATGTGCGTGAAAATTCAAGAGTTGTTGTGGCACTGAGCGGCAGTGCTGTTCTTGGAGAGGATGGAGAAATGATGCCGGTCACAAAAGCTACAGTTGGTGGAGTCCTTTCAGAGGGGATGCTGTGTGATTCGAAAATGTTGGGATGGGTAGGTGGTGCAAAAGGGATTGCCGTCAACTTGCCAGAATCTTATACTGTGGGTTGTTCGCCACCAACGAATAAGCCTAGAGCGAATGGCAAAGGAGGAGAGGAGGAAGATTCGACACAGCAATCGTCGGTTCCATTGCCTGGTCTCTTCGAGAAAAAGTTGTCCAAAGAAGAAAAGAAGAAATTAGCAGCTGAACGAAAGGCAAAGAAAAAGGCTGCCAAGGAAGCTAAAGATCAACAAGAAAGTGCATAGTCTTTCCATAAGTAAAGTTGCTAAGTATCTGCTTCTTAGTAGTTAGCTGTAGTTTACAGTTTCGCAACTGTTTCCCATGTTTTCAATCTCTTTTATCATTCAATCAAGTGCACCAATCCAAGTTTCTACCACAGATAGATGCACAGTATAATTCACCTTCAAGGGGAAATTTTTGGCATCGTGAAGGATCTTTGCGAAACCACATACATCCTTTTTCTTTGTTTATTCCGGGGATTGTAAATTTTCCACGTCTATCTGTTGGACACGGTCCTATGGCGATCATTTGCCGGTACATTTCTTCCATGAGATCTTTATAGGATGGATCTTTACTGAGATCTTTAGACTCTGAGATATCATTCTTCAAATCATATAGTTCAAACTCAGCAGTCGGTACTTTGTGAACCAACTTTAAGTTACCCATGCGAAAGGCTTCAAACAATCTTTGTTTCCTTCCATTGTACTTGCCATTAGTCCACATTCCAAGTGAATCACGTAAACTGCTTGTATCTTGTTCGGATAGAATATATTTTGCAAAACTCATTGAATCCTGCGCTGATCCTCTCGGGGGAGTAATGCCAACGATATCACAAAGTGTGGAATAGATATCATTCAATCCAACAGTCTTTGCTCTGCGCTGATTTTGAGGAAATGTTCCATCATATCTCATGATCAAAGGAACTCTATGTCCACCTTCCCAGATATCACCTTTCATTCCTCTCAACGGCCCACTAGTTTCATGTCCCAAGTCTTGAGAATTCCTCAATCCTCCATTATCGCTACTAAATATGATAATGGTTTCTTCAGCGAGATCTCTACTTTCAATGGCATTCACTAATGATCCAACAACTTTATCCATTTCCAGGAGCATATCCAAGTGTTCCGTACCCATTTCTTCCCTCACTCTTGTACCGTCTAAATAAAAGTCTGGTGGAGAATGGGGTATATGAACCGCACCCAAGGCAACATAAGTAAAAAATGGTTTATCTGGTGATGTTTCGAGATGATTGTCAATAAATGAAATAGTTTCATTGACAAGAATCATATTGTAGGCTGTTGAATCCCAATCTTTGTCTCCCTCTCCAGGAAAATGTCCAATTTTAGACTTGCCATGAGGCATGTCATAGATACCTGTATCCCAGTACAAGATGTCATCTGCATGCGTTGTGGAAAGATATCCATCTCTATAAAAAGAATATGGTGGAGCTTGTATGCCACCGATTGTTATGTAAGATTTGTCAAAGCCAATATCCTGAGGACCATCTATAAGAGGAAGACTCCAATTGAACCTAGTATCGGTCAAGATACGAGTCAAATCGATCTTTCCCCGCACACTTCTAATTCCAGTAGGTGGAACCCTGCCCCCTAAGTGCCATTTCCCAAACATACTAGTGTCATAACCAGCCTCATCACGCAGTACCTCCGCAATACTTTTTTGCTCATTTGCGAACTGATTGCTATCCTCCCAAAATGCCCACGACCCACCTGGATTTGTTCCTCGATGAGGATAATTCCCGGATAGTAACATGTATCTTGATGGTGCACAGAGGGAAGATGCGTGAGCATCTTCGAAGGTGACCCCCTTGGCTGCCAACCAATTTATGTTAGGCATATGGACCAAACTAGAGTTCCAGTATAATGGAATATCCCCCGTCCCGACGTCGTCTGCAAGGATGACTAAAATGTTCGGTTTCTTTGTTTTTGTTAATTTTCTCGTCTTTTCTGGAGACAATTTATGTTCATTTTCATTTTTTTCTCTTGTCATGGCTTCTGATGCTGCAGCAGCTCCTTTGACGCAAAGAAGATGACTCTGTGGTGATAACAGTAGTGACACACAAAAGAGGAGAAAGGATTTTCTCAACAAGAGTATTGATTGCCAGCCAGCATCGTGGAAGAATCTTGATGACTGCTGCCTAGTGCTTGAGGATATCCGCAATTGCATCGTGATTCAATCAAAATGGTAGCTTTTTTCTCCAAGCAGCCTTTAGTGTTTTAGATACTCTCCTGCCTGTAAATACTTTGAAGTACTTGTTACGACACATCTTATTGTGGTCCTCAATAATGCTTTGTGGGTGATTTTTGATTTTGAAAACGATTTATTTTTTGAATTCAAAGGAAGACACCATTCGATCCGTTTAGCTCTCCCCACCCCCTGTACCGTACATCCGTTCAGCTGTGTGCCAATAAAATCAAAACAAAGGGGAAGGGGAAGAAAAGGGAGAGATTTATTGACAGCAAACAGCAACACCCAGACCCCAGACATCAGCTGTCCCTGGGGGCTTCATCTCTCGTCTCAGAAGCTCTCGGGCTATCCGCTACACTACTGTAAAAAGAACATCACAAAGAAGAAAGAACACACTTCAACACATTCGACTTGAAACAGGAGTTATAGGTGAAAATGATGGCCAAAGATAAATTTATAGCAATAACGTGTCTCATGGCTTCGACTACAACTGCTTTCATTCCGTATTCACTTTTCAGATCAGAAAATGTGGTAACCTATTCCCCTCAGGGACTTGGAAACAAGAAACGCCACCTCCTATCATCGTACAGACGAGCAAAAGCACGAAGTAACGACGGCGGTGACGAGAAGGCGACAAAAAGAGCGGCACTGGAAGGAGTTCTACAAAAAATTGAAAAAAGTTATGGCCAGGGAAGTATTGTAAAGCTTGGGGATGCTGATAATATGCGTGTAGACTGCATTAGTTCGGGGGCTCTAACTCTTGGTGAGTATGCATTGTAACACGGATTTAATCTTTATGCCTGCGTCATTGATGTCCTCATTATTATGTCTCTTCAATTAGACGTGGCATTAGGCGGAGGATATCCAAGGGGTAGGGTCATCGAAATCTATGGACCGGAATCGAGCGGCAAAACAACTCTCGCCTTGCACGCAATAGCTGAAGCGCAAAAGAAAGGGGGGACGGCTGCTTTTGTAGATGCAGAACATGCACTTGATCCCGTGTATGCTGGAAGACTAGGTGTCGACGTGGATGATTTGCTGGTGTCTCAGCCTGATTCGGGAGAGATGGCATTGGACATTGTAGATCAGCTTGTGAGGAGTTCTGCTGTAGATGTGATTGTGGTAGACAGTGTGGCGGCTCTCGTACCTAGGGCGGAACTAGAGGGGGATATGTCCGATCAACAAATTGGTTTGCAAGCAAGACTTATGAGTAAGGCGATGAGGAAGATTACTGGAAGTTTGGCAACGTCTAAATGTACTGTGATTTTCCTGAATCAACTTAGAAGTAAGGTTGGGGTTATCTTTGGTTCACCAGAAGTTACATCTGGTGGAAATGCTCTCAAGTTTTATAGTTCTGTAAGAATTGATGCAAGGAGAAAAGAGGTGCTTCCGGATAATGCAGGTATCAAAGTCAATGTTAAAATCGTCAAGAATAAGGTTGCACCACCATTTAGAACAGTCACTCTGGATATAATCTTTGGTCAAGGTATTGATAGAATGGGATGCCTAATAGATGCTGCCCTAGATTTTAATGTGATTGAAAAGAAAGGTAGCTGGTATGCTTTCAATGGTATTAATTTTGCCCAGGGAAAATATAATGCTGCAGATCACTTGAAGCAAAATTTGAGTCTTGCGGATAAAATTGCATCCGAAGTTCAAAAGTCACTGTCCACTCCAGGAGACATGAATACGATTGTGAATACCAAAAATAAAAGTGAAGGTATCAAAGGAGATGATGTTGACGATGATTCAAGTATTTATGAAAGGTCTGGTGTCGTGGGGGATAATAGCATATTGGAATGAATTTACAGAAAGTTGAAAGTTATTAGTGGTTGTTAGTAACAAGCCAAGAATTGTCCGTCTCCAACCCCACTGTAGTAGATAGCTTCAAACGAGTAACTTGTTGCGTCAGTCATCAAGCTGTTCGTCGATATCTGGTTCTACGTCACTGCTAGAAGTGGATTCACTATCATAATGAGTGACAGCTGATTTCTTGGACATGCTTGGCATCATTTCCTCTTGGTCATCACCAACCCAAAACGTTATAGCTTCTTCAAAGTCTTTCATGTTGACTGGGCGGAGTTTCATAAAACCACGCAAGAGTTTATCCCTTGCCATGTCATTTACATCCATATTCGCTGAAAACTCGGACTGCTCTTGCGATTGCTCAAATTTTCTTTTGTTTCTTACTTTCATTTTCAACATTGCAGCGGCTCTAAGGCATTCTCGGATAGGAGCCATTGCGGCCTCACGGGTTACAGATTCCAAGTCTGACCCTGACCAACCCTCTGTAGCTGTAGCCAATTCTTTTAACTGCGATGGTGTTAGAGTGTTTTCTATTCCTTCTAGAAGCCGACATATAATCTTCTTTCGATCTCGTTGCGATGGTAAACCCACAAGCACTCGTATAGAAAATCTTCGGAGCAGAGCAGGATCACAGTCCTCAGGACGATTCGTCGCGGCAACGACAATTATGCGCGCCCTGGGCGGAACGTCAGATTCTGCTGTATCATCATGTGTATGAGGCTGAGAATGAGATGACTGGGATCTGGGCTTGTTACAATCTTGTATTGGTTGACGATGATTTGCGTCTTCCATCGATTCGGGCGATATTGGCCGTGGACTGCCCTCATAATGATTAGAGCATAAGGAAGTAGAGTCCGCATTCTTTTCGGAGCGTTGGTATTTGAGGTTATTTTCTTCTTGTCCATCGACACAGTCTTCTACTCGTTGCTCGTTACCTTGACCCATTACTTTATTGTCAAGGCCCGCCCCATCATCTTGTGTCTTTTTCTCCAATTCACCTGTCTCATCTGACAATTTTGTCAACTGTATCAGCAACTCGGCCAAAATTCTCCTTGATGAATTGCCAGAAGAAGAATCGTCGCTACCACCCCATCTGGTGCTACGTCTGCTCATCCCCAAGGCATCGATCTCATCAAAAAATAACACTGCACAGCGACTCTCCATCCTCATTGCCATTGATTTGGCCTTCTCAAATAGATTTTTGACTGATGCTTCTGATTCGCCAACAAATTTTGAAAGAACATCACTGGGTCCAATCGACAAAAATGCAGCCTGTGCTTCTCCTGCAACAGCCTGGGCAAGTTTCGTCTTGCCACATCCAGGAGGACCATACAGGAGAATCGATGCTGGTACTGCTCTAACTCCTAATGGTGGGAATCCCAAGTTTCGAAACATAGATCAAAAGAATACAGGCCGTTGTTAGATCTTGAAAGTCGTAACATTACGAATCAATCAAAGAATTTTGGTGATCTTTTTATACACTGCATTGACACGACAAGAACACTTACCCGTAAGAATCCGACTAGCCAAACAACTTGGAAGTGCAAGTGGTATAAGCATTTCATCCAATCTTAATTTCGCCGCCCCATGCCCAATGATATCAGAAAATCTGATTGTAATTGTCGGTTTATCATATTCATGATCTTGGTGGTGATTATAAGAAATGCATTCATGATGTGTTGGCTCATGCTGTTGATGGAAATCTCCTTCGGCATGGTGGTGTTGGTCATCCTCAGTACTGTACACTTTATCATCGTCGTCGAACTCTTCTTTATAATCTTTCAGAGACGTCGCCCCAATAGATGTGCACGTCTCTTCATTCCTGGAGTGACAAAAGGACGTTGTACTATCCTCGGAAACTCCTGACCTTACATTACTGATTAACAAAGTGGATACAGAGCTACCAGTGATGCTGTTACAAGAAGGGGAGGATGCATTATGATTGAGAGCCCTGCCTTCTTCGTTATACCGACTTGGTCTGGCTGATACTTGTTTTTTTTCAAAATTACCAATGCCACCAACTCGCTGCTGTTCTTCCCCTGAATCCTCATGATGAATGCTGGGATGAGATAACGTAGCAGACGTATCATCCTTTTGTTGTGCTGCAACATCGACAACATCCAGCATTCTTGCTGATATGTATCCTCCTTCATTGGCAAAATAAGAATGACTACTGATATTTGAACCATTAGATGAATGACTAGCATCCTTGCATTCAAAATGTGGTGACGATACAGCTTGGTGAGTGCTGACGGTTGTCTTCCATGCGTTGTTGCTCGAGGACGATGACGACGACGGCGACGATGACGAAGAAGAAGCAGCAGCAGACAATGTCGTGTTGAAAAAACAAGATCTGCTTTGTAGAATGTTGTCCGGTAATGAAGATACGCCGCCCTCTAATATTGTCCTACTCGTGTCGTTTGTCGACATTATTCGATGCTATTGCAGTATAATTGGTTCGGTGGTTTCCTGATGTGAATGAATTTGAATACTTTAGTGCATTGATATATTATTTAAAAAAATGTCCCTTTTCTGTGATATTATGTTGTTCATAATAATATATAGTGTAGCTCGTAGCGGTACAGCGCTGTACATACCGTACATACATACTACTTGTACTGTACTGTGAAGAATAACGGAATGGCGCGCAAATTCAAAAATGAAATCAAATGAGTGTAGAGTACAAAATAATAGTACGTGTAGCGCTGAAACCGACCTCCTTCAGTCAACCTCCACCTAAAACTCAATTAACTCAAACATGTACTTGGAAAAGGAAACCGTGGTACAGCTAGCAACTACGTTGAGATTATGATGCATAGAATAAATTGACAATCAACCAACTTTATAGGTAGCAGAAACCATGTATTGATTTCTCATCTTTTGTACAGTTCTGTACAAAAAGCACTCGAATGCCCTGTCTTAGAATCTTGTGATGTCATAGAAAACGGTTAATTGGGGTTGTTTCGGAACGGCTGACTGCGCTGGCTTGGACAAAAAGGAAAATGACGACAGAAAACGTTCGCACGTGGAAACTTACGTGAATATCACACCACCCATTTTGCACTTCTGCTCTGTAACATGGTACAGTACAGTCTACAGTCAGTCTTTCATCATCATGGTACGAGTACCATCAGGCCTCCTACCCGCCCCACGTACTTTCTCCACCTTTTTTCCCTTCTCTCCTGTGTCTGTACTCAGCATTTAGTGATGTTCGTTGTTGCTGCTCATAAATTGGTCTCGAGGAGTTCGATTTCAGTCCTATCAAAAGAGACAAACAAACAACATGAGTGAAAAGAATTTGAGCAAACAATCCTCTTCGGTAGGAGCAGATGATCCTTTCTATCCACGTGAAGGAAAGACTTTGACTTGGAGTGGAGTCAACATGTCAGTGGTAAGTTTTTCTTCTTCTTGACAACAGGTGGTATTCCCTTCGTCTCTTCCCCTAATTACGGAGAATCGAAAAGAAGTTCCTCTCTCTCTCTCTAGACGGGTTATCCCACAATCAGAATGAATCTTGTTGTTTCTTTCCAAAAAGAAAATTTAATTCAACCTCACAACTTATTATTTTTCTAAAAATACTAAAAAATCACAGACCAAAAAAGATGGCGTGAAGGAGTTGCTAAAAAATGTATGGGGTGAAGTTCCAGGAAAGGAAATCACTGCCATCATGGGGCCATCCGGTGCAGGAAAAACTTCATTGCTCAACATTCTTGCGGGTCGTGCAAGGTCCAAGGGGAATTTGAAGATTAGTGCCGATGTGCGTTTGAATAACTACGCTGTTGATCCGACTGCTCTGGAGGTCCGGAAACAAATTGCTTTTGTAGCACAAGACGATTCTCTTCCGGCTACTTCTACCCCCAGAGAGGCCATTCGTTTTAGTGCTAAGTTGCGTCTTCCTCGTACAACCACTGATTTCGAGTTGGATAGTTTGACTGATAAGATGTTGAATGCCTTGGGTTTGACTCATTGTGCCGATACGTATGTTGGAGGTGCTCTACTGAAAGGAATTTCAGGTGGAGAGAGAAAAAGAACCAGTGTGGGAGTTGAATTGGTAACAAAGCCTGCTCTTGTGTTTTTGGATGGTAAGTGTACTAATATGAAAGAGATGTTGTTTCATGTATAATATACCCCTGCTGTTCACCATGCTGACTCATTTGATTCACAACTTCTTGCAGAACCAACTTCTGGGTTGGACTCCTTTTCTGCCTCTCAGGTCATTGATTTGCTACACAAGGTTGCCAACGCCGGTACCAGTGTACTGTTCACGATCCATCAGCCAAGTTCCGAAGTGTTCAATGCTTTTGACCACTTGATTCTTGTGAATAAAGGAGAAGTCATGTATCAGGGAAGCGTGCAGAAAGTACCTACAGTCTTTGAGAGTTGTAAGCACCCCATCCCTCCAAACTACAATCCTGCTGATTGGATCATGGCTGTTGCTCAACAGACTCCTGTTGAAAAGCTCAAACAAGATGGATTTTTCCAAAAGGACAATCGTAAATTGGGAGAAGCTTTGCATGGTGGTGAGGATGGTACTGATGCTCTTGGATTTACCAGCCACAGTACCAAGGAAATTGATCTATCGGTCAATCCTGAAATGAGACCACCTGGATTTTTCACTCAGACGAGTATGTTGTTTGCTCGTGAGATGCGTACGCTAGCGAGAGATAAAGCCTCTCTTGGTGCTAGGTTCGGAATCACAATCTTTTTGAATCTTCTGTTTGGTGTTATCTTCAAGGATGTTGGTCGTCAATCCAATGAAGATTACACCAATTCTCAAAGTCACTTTGGTGCTCTCATTATGGTACAACTGTCCGCCATGTTTGGTACCGCACAGCCTGCTCTCTTTGCCATCCCAGAGGAGCGTCCTGTCTTCCTCCGAGAATATTCAACCGATCACTATGGAGTACTTTCCTACTTTATGAGCCGCTTTACCGTGGAAGCTGGAATAACCTTTCTTCAAATACTCGTATCACAACTCCTCAATTTCTTTTTGATTGGTTTCGTGGCTGACTTTTTCTTGTTGCTTGCCATTACCTACACACTGGCCATGGCATCTACCGCACTGTCCGTCCTATTGGGATGTTCCATTGACGATGCCAAAATGGCACAAGAGTTCTTACCATTGCTCTTTGTCCCTCAAATGCTGTTTGCAGGTTTCTTTGTGGCCATTCAACTCCTACCAAGCTGGCTTCGTTGGGTCCAATACATCTGTTCCTTGACCTATGGTGTAAGATTGGGATTGCTTGCAGAGTTTGAAGAGTGTTCCAATGATCCGAATAATTTAGAAATTGCTGACAATTGTTCCACCATTTTAAGAAATGTCGATGCGGATACTGATAATAAGTGGTGGTATTGGTTGGTGTTGATTGTACTCTTTTTCGTCCTTCGTATCATGGCATTGTTTGTTTTGAGAGCAAAGGCATCCAGTTTCTACTAGACATATTAGAGAGATCGAGGGGGGGGAGGCAGTGGGACAGAAAGAGGACGACTATAGTACAGTACAGTACAGTACAGTAGAAGGAAAATCCATGTTTTAGAGTAATAATGTTTCTTTTTTGTTCAAAGCATAAACAACCAACCGACATTTAAACAAATCTTGTTTTGTTTGAAATGGACTTTGTCTAACAACTCGTTTCAATTTGTTTTTTCCTTCAATGATGGATTGCTTGTTTCTTGCGTAGATGTCATCGATCCATGATAGAGAGGTGGTAATTCACTGTATATAATTTTTTGACATTGTTCCTTGAGTTGATTCAACTCCATACCTTTTTTCACTGAAATAGGTTCATGTACAGTCATGACAATGGTATTGGTTTCATTTTCCTTATCATCACCCACTCTTCTCTTTCTTCTTCCTCCCCACAAACAAGTCAAAGGATAATAACTATTCCAAGCATTCGGTGGCACATGAATCGTGATGGGTACAATCATGGCCTCATTCTCCAATGCGATACGAAATGCCCCATCCTTAAAAGGTAATTTTGTACTCATCCGTCTCGTCCCCTGAGGAAAGAGCACCATTGGAATCCCCTCCTGTATGGCCTGATTCGATTGCTGATAAAGATTCGAAACCGATCCACGATTCTTCCCACTTCTTTGAATAAACACATGACCACCCAACGCCATAAGGTTTCCAGGTCCGGGTATCATCTTCACACTCTGTTTGGCTATCCACTTGAATCTCCTCACGGCATAATAAATACAAGAAATATCTAATTGGGAACAATGATTGGCTACAAATACCGGAGCGGGAGAATTACCATTCATGAGTTGAATCGGGGGTATTCTTTCCGCATTGACCACCTCTACCGTCCCCACGAGGGCCGTGTGTACGGCATAGGCAATGAGTTTTTCAAATACGGCATTGGTCTCCACCTGTACGGAATTGCCAAAGCCACGTTGGGCCCAGAGGGGGAAGAGAGCGATGGAACTGATGAGACAAAGAACCATCCATAAGAGGTTGTATAGGAATACCTTGGCTGTACCAAACAGAGTGAGAGGATAAGGCGTCGCTTTCCATATTTTGTATTCTTGTCGTGTAGACGCAATGGCAAAGATGGGAATCGTCAGTGCGTAGTAATAGATACAACGACCAATGAGGAAAATGGCCTTGACCGTCAATCGTAGAATGTCTTGTAGCATTTCTTGGTCTGGACCGCTGTCGTCGTTCATTATGAATGATGATAATTAATTATATGAATGATGATGATGAATGAATCAATGAATGAATCAATGACAAGAGATGATGAGAGACGACGAGATACCCGTTGTTTCTACACCATAAACTGCGTGCTCACTAAAGCTGCTCTTATCAATCATCACAAAAATGTTTCATGTTTTTGACAAGAAGTGGCCGTTGCTGTCACGACGTCGTCTTTGCTTGCATGCAGATGGTAATGCTACAGCCTACAGCAGTGCTGGAGTCCTACATACATAGTACACGTAGCTGGAAGTACAGTTATTGTACCGGAGGGGTACAGCACTACAGGATGCAGCACTACATAAAACCACCACACCAAAGTATGTACCGGTATGTACCGCACTGTACTGTATTGTACAGACAAGTACAAAAATGATGATCCGGCCCTCCGCGCGCCATGAAGATGATACAACCTACACGAATTACGACTACCACTGGTACCGGTACGGTTCAGGACAACTCATGATGAGATGATGTGAATTCAGAGGAGGTGATAAAATTCCAGTTGGAGGGAGTCCATCCATCCATGGTAAATACTCTTCAATAATTGGTTATCTATTCCTTTATCCCAATTCATTTATTCATTACATTTTTGAGCCAATCCTAATTACTTAACTTTGCTAGATAACGCCAATATCTGGCTGGAAATCGGATCCTCTCTCATCTAGTCGGTGTTATTTTATGTTTTGAAATTTGAAAAAGATATGCCAAGAGCAATCGAATGAATTCGATTACAGCATCGACTTCTTCATTAGTAGTACTCCTCTTATTACTTACCTCTACCGCATTGGTCCTTCCAAAAGGAGTATTTGCTTTTTGTCCTTTTCTACAACGACAAACAACGTCTGTTCCTATCATCGTCGTCGTCAAGGATTCATCGTCACACTGGAGGTGTGAAAAGAGAATGTTTCTTTTTCGTCGATCTTGGGTCTCTGTTTCTTGTGCTTCTTCTGCTACTGTTGGTACTACTATTACTCGAAGGTATCCTCGTCATCATGTACAAAACCCTCGCCAGTCAATACTGATCAAGAGTGCATGCTCCCGCTGTTGGACAAATTCAAAATGTCCTTCTTCCTTATTTGGGATGAACCATGGACGGTTCTTTTCCAAGGAATATGATTATACAACACACAAGAGGGATCTATCTATCTTGTCGTCACACATTTATCCAAACGAAAGCGACTCTTTTGAAAATGATGATCGTGTAAAACAAGACGATCATTTGCTCAAGCATAAGATTGAAAGAGTTGATCTGGATTTAATCGATATTGAAACAAAGGCAAGGAAACTTACCAAGACGGATATTAATTTGAATAGTCCCAAACAAGTGGGAAAGACATTGTACAGGGGAAGTTCTCTGGAAGGAGGAAGTACGAGCAAATTGCAATTGCAGAAAATTGCAAAGGGGTGTGACGATCGTGACGGTGATGATGACGGTGATGATTCGAAATTACATCGAGAATCAAAAGGAGACTTGAGTCGCTTTCAGAAAGAATTGGCATCGTTGGTATTGGAATATCGATCTCTCAAGAAAACAAAGGAAAGCTTGTTGAGATTAAATGAAATATATAGACAGCAACAGCAGCAGCAATCGATGAATTCTCGTGTGTCATTGTTGACACTGTCAAATATGACATTTTCTACATTGACCAATTCAAACAAGGAGCAAGGCGTCCATTCAAAAACAATAGAAATCAATGAGGATAACAATGACGACAACGACGACGACTACAACGAACAAGGAGAAGAAGGATATGACAGTGATGAGGAACAAGATGAGTTTAACAGTGGCAATGATGCTTCCAACACCACTCATTTGAATCGTCCGCCCAAACCCATGCAACAACCACTGAGAACCTTTCAGGATCAGGTTCACAATCTGTTTTTCCCACCGACACCGATATCGTCGTCTCCGTCTTGTAAAATCGATCCAATTTGGATGGATGCGTTACAATCCATCACGAAACCATCGGCCAAAGCACTGATTTCTCAACTGAATCCGTCTTGTCCCATGGGGTACGATCCTACAGCAAATCCATCTGGGAATGATGCCTCCAAAGGAAAAACGGCAGGAAAGAAAGGGTCATTGTTGGGTTATGTTCGAGAACAAAAGGAAAAATATCCAACCGTTGTTATACTTACCCGCGTTGGAGAATTTTATGAAGCTTTTGGGATAGATGCTATTCTACTTGTGGAGCATTGTGGTCTGAATGCCATGGCGAATAAGGCGAGAGCAGGTTGTCCGATTCGGAATATACAAGCCACATTGGATGGTCTTACAGCCGCTGGGTTCCGAGTGGCTGTGTATGAAGAAGCCAATGATACAGATGCGAGTAAGGGTGGAAAGGGTGCTTCAGCGGGGAGCAAGTCAAGGATAAAGAATAGGATGTTGGCGCAAACTGTGAGTCCAGCAAGTCCCACTTATTTGTATGGTTTGGTATTGGGGGATAAAGGGAGTACGGAAGATGCTCTGTTTAGTACTCCTTCGGCTAGGCCCTATATGGGAGTTATACATTCCGCATCTGGTTACGCGATTGTGGAAGTGTCGTTAGAAGAGAGAACCGCTAGGGTTACAGAGCGAGTGACAGCCGAAGCTGTTGCATGTCGATTGGCAAGTTACCCACCAGCCGACCCTCTTTTTTATGTGCCGTCCATGGCTGAAGAAGCCATTGGTGTAGGGAATAAGAAGACTCTTCCGTTTCTTCCTTCTCGATGGGATACAGATCGCGATGGATCAGGATCGATTCCTCGTCCCACGGTGTTGGAACCGAGTGTTTATATGCCTGTGCCAAAAGAAGGAGTATCTGATATTCAACGTTTCAAGCAGTGTATTGTTTCAGCATTATTGAAAACTGTTGAAAGTGAAGCTGGAACTGCAGGGAAGAAACTGAGTCATGACGATTTTACAATTGTTTCATTAGATAATACACAGCATACAGATGTTACCAATACCAATCCTCTCTATGTTGAGACCGCTACTCAACTTGGCCTCATGGGTGATCCAACAATACCACCTTTGGTGAAGTATCTAGTTCCTCACGCAGCACCTAACCCGACTCGCCGGTTTCTACGTCGATGGTTACTAACTCCACCACCACCCTACGTTGCCTCTTCCATGTCGAATCTTGTGAGTTATTTGAAGGAAGAAAGTCCTGCCATGCCAAATTTTGAGATTCCTCCAATAGGAAAAGTGCTTTCCCTGATCCGTGCTAGGCAAGCAAGTGCCGAGATCTTTCGCGAAGTTTTGGTATCACTTTATTCCACAGTGGATGTTATTAAAACGTGTTCCCAGGCTGAAAGAGGGAAAGATGCAATATCGTCATTAATCAATATATTGAGATATGAATCTGGCATCGATGCCTCGCCGGATAATCTAACAAATCGATGCCTTGATGCTGCGCAAGTTATCGAGGAGGTTGTCAATACCTTTGATAGCATTCATGGCCAATTAACTTCTGATGATGTCATTTCTGATCACGCTAATGAGATCATCCCGCCAGCGTTCTTCGAACGAAACGAGGCGTCGTGGCGTGGTAGAATCAAACCTGAAGCATCACCAGAGGCATATAATCGTGTTCAGGAAGCAGCAATAGCTCTCTTAAAAGCAGTAGCAGCAGATTTTTGGGGAGCAAGCAGTATTGAGAACATGGATACTGCTAAGGAAGTAAGAAGTCCGATTGTCCAAGACATATTCAACAACATGATACACCTGAAAGTCGTCCCAGAATGGACTGATGATAAGGGAAAGTATTATCATCCAAGAGATAGGAATGGAAAACTTTTAAGAAATCGCTACACTACACAAGGAGTTGAAAATGCTACATCGTCGTACATAGAGGCATGCGAATTTGCAATAGCATCAGTTGCCATGGTCCTAACGCGTCTAAGTGATATTCTTCATGAAACGGGTCATCTACCTGCTATTACTCAAGCAGCTCATGTGAATCTAGTCCTTGCTACTGCTTTGCAACATGCTTCCCAGGCGAATTGCTTGGGATGGAATATGGCTGATATTATTGAATGTGATGATGCCATTGAATCCACTGCATGCAAATTAATCGATCTTCACCCGTATTGGATGGATAATTCAGAGGCTGTTTTGAATACTTTTGAGCTGGACAAGTTATTTCTGTTAACAGCTCCGAATATGTCTGGGAAGTCGACAATAATGCGATCTGCAGCAGCTGCGGCACTTTTGACTAATTGTGGGTTTTGTGCACCTGTTAGTCAAGGTTCGTTTGTAAAGCGATTTGATTCAATATTTGTCAGAGGAGCATCATCCGATGTGCCGGCTGAAAATAAGTCTGCGTTTGGGGCCGAAATGGGAGATATTGCAGCACTCTTTCGTGCTTGCGGTGGAAGGTCTCTTGTGTTTGTTGATGAACTTGGTCGTGGTACTTCACCCGAGGATGGAACCTCGCTAGCAGGCGCAGTGCTTGAAGCCATGTCCGATGCTAAAATGAAAGGATTTTTTGCAACCCATTTGCATTCTATTCTTGACTTACCACTAACAGAAAGTGCTTTGACAAATATATCCCATAAAAGAATGGAGGTTATAGAGGAAGGCGACGATTTTCGTTGGACGTACAAACTCGAAGATGGCATATGCAAAGATAGCAGAGCATTAAAAACTGCATCTCAATTTGGTATTCCAGATGCAATTATTCTCCGAGCTAAAGATTTTTCTTCGCACTTGAAAGCTCAGAAATTTGATCATGATCTACCATCCACTAACCAACATGTATTCACAACGGAAGGAAACAGTGGAAATTGGGATGATGCATTCAATTATCATGGGGATTTAATTACCTCTATTACTTCGCTGGTAGAAGAAGTTAGTGGGAGCCAAGTAGTATGTATTCAACCACGATGGACACCACCTCCGTCATTGGAAGGTTGTTCGATTGTTTATGTCTTGCAAGTCGATGGAAGCTTTTATGTGGGAGAATCGGATTCTTTTTCAAAACGACTTAGACATCATAGATTAAAGGGTGGTGCCTGGGCTGTAGCACCAGCTATTGCTGTACAAGTTCACGGAGGAAAGTCGAATGCAAAGAATATCGAATCAAGACTAATTCAAAAGATTGCACAATCTGGATACAATCTCATAAGCACCACTGATGGTAGGAAAATCAAACCGCGCAAAAAATAGTATACAATATAAAAAATAATTCACTAAATGAAAGGAGTTAAGGATTTATCACCACTTCAATGTTTAGAGGCTTTACTTCTAATGTAATCCTTGTTCACCTTTCTTTGGTGATCAAGAAGCTGTTTTTGCATCTTTCGAATGTCCTTTCTGTAGGTGTCTCTCATATTTGAAGGTAGACTCAAACGATAGCGCAGTTCTTCAGTCCCTAAACTTTCAGCTAGTTCCAAAAGAGTTCCAAGTACAGTTGAAATATGGTTTGGAGCGATCTTATCCGGTCTCATTGTAAGGTAGTACCACTCGCCTGTTGAAGGTTCCAATCCAACTTCGGCAATATTGGCACCAGTTTCTGCTCTGTCAGCTTCCAGTTTACGAAGCTCACTTGATGGAAGATGAATGAAACGTGTCATATCTACCATGGAACCATCTTCACCAGTGACAGCAACCACTAGGGTATCGTCCCTGTTATTCATACCACTGAAGCCATAGCCTGGCGGCATGATTTGTACATCAATAGTTACTGTGTCCAAATATTTCCACTTGAGTAAATTCGTGTCTGTTCCACACACATAGGGGAGATTTGGCTGAAAGATGATACCATCTGTTAAGTGGTTATGCAATTCTCCGTTTTTATAAGTTCTCGTGCCTTTCTCTTCAATCACATGAGATAGCAAATTGTCAAGTTCAAGTCTATTCACAAAGTTCTTACGAACCAAAGGAAGAGCAATCGATGGATCCTTCACAAGAGATTCGGCAAACATGTCTTTGTTCGCAGTTGGTGTTCGAAAACTTGCCCTTTTTAGGCATTTCAGTCTCTCACCAAACGGTAAATGAAGCACTGGTTCCAAACCAGATAAACTCAACACATCAAAGACAATAAAAATTGGCCTCCGCAGCTTCCTGTGGATCACCACTTCTCCATCGAGAACAGTTCCTGGATTGATGAGAGAAATGATTGATGACATAGGATCAGAGCCATCATTACCTCGAGGAATAGGCTGCTTCCCCTTCATCGCTCGATCTACAAGAACTACAGTATCACCTGTAAAAACCATGAAATGACGAACTCCATCTGTCTTTTCGCTAAGAAAGTAACCATTGTCATCGTCACTTCTCTGTACTTGTTCAATATTGTGTCTCGAAAAGTTCACAGGCATGCACCCCGGAAATTTGATATTTGACAAATTTGCAATAGAAGAAGAAAGTGGGACAGGATTCCCAGCAATAGTTGCTGGGATAGCAGACTCCCATTTCGGATTATGACCAGTTCTTATCCCATCCATGAATTTTTTCAATGCCCCACACTGAGCAAGTGCTAATTGAACAGCCCTCTTGTCTGGATGCTCTTGCAGAAACTCTTCCACATCCAGAATCTCCGAGACTGGATTCAACTGAGAAATCATCCACCACAGTTGCTGTGCTAAACTCCTACACAAGTTATTCACCTTGTCACTATCCGTCTCATTCACCAAATTCAAAGTAGCATTAGAATCAAGTTCTATTTCAATTTCATATCCAATACTAGAAATACCTTGTGTATTTGTAGTGACCGTTTCGGTAACATCAAGTTGCCATGCAATAGACTTATCTCTTCTACTATAACTTCTACGGCGCTTCAAACGTCGAACAGACCAACCTTTTGGAGGTTCCTTGACATCATTATCCAATATACGCTCTGTAGCCAAACCCAACCTCAAATCATAAGCTGCAGCAGGCAATCCAATATCCATCGTGGCAAGCCTGGACTTATTTTCCATCTTACCTCTACTTTTGGAGGTACGTGAAGTGACGACATCATAATCACCCTCAAAACATATCCTATGTCCCATTTCATACCCTCCATACACTGTTTCCAACAGTTCCGCCTCTAGCAAATCACGTCTTAAAGTAGATGCATCGACCGACGAGGACGGTACACCCAAGGCCGCTGATACCGAAGACGTCTCCGATAACCCCGCACTCGTCCAATGGGTAAAATGATTTTTCGTAACCCCCCCTTCAAAATGACATGCATTCGTACTATGAGTCGGCGTACAATCAAATGCATTTGCAACAACCTGTTTCCCCTTGAAATTAACACGCTTGGGTCCAGATGAGAATACACGCATACCACGAGCGCCAAAGGGTGATTTGAGTATCCCCAGTCTTGCCTCAATCTCACAAAATGGTTTGGTGATTGGAAATTCAACGCCTTTGGGTACGGTTTGTCTGGCAGTGTTGCGTGCCGTCAAGAGGAAAATTCGAAGAGCTTCTTCGGGGTTGACGGGTCTGGAGAGAAAGGGGTTGGGGGGGCTTTTATTTTGAGTTTGGTGGAGATGGTCGCTGCCCTGTGAGTGTTTGAGTTGTTTGGTCATTCCCGCTAACATTCCCATTCCGGCATCTCCTGTAGTTCGTTTGGACATGATGCAGTGTTTCTACTTTTGGATATTCGAGTTTTGGAAAGTTTTGATTTAATAAGTGTAGGTGAATCCTTGCTTCTTGCTTTGTTGGAGAGTGCGACAATAAAAGACAATTGGGTAAGGTGGTACCTGGGTACAAAACTATGGGAAGTGGGAGAAACTGCTACACACTCACAAAGGGTTGGGAGTGAAGTATCATCAACTCTCACGGCTTACTTCGTGTCACACAGGATACTCCTAGATTTCTACGCTACACACATCGTAGGTGGCAAAAGTCATGACTTACTAATGTTATGATGTACAGCTCGTTCTCCTTCCCCCGTCCGCCATATTGAATACAGTGGGGGAGGGTGTTGACCGCGCGTACATCATAACACTAGTGTTGGGAAAATCTGCAGAAGCGAGTCCGCGTTGAGGCCAGTTTGTTTTTGGGGACTTGTCTTGTGCTGTCCGTCTTGTCCTTTCTTATTGATGAGGTATTCCTTGCCGGGGTCAGGGATTGTATAAAATGACGGTGTCAGGACCATTTGTGCTGATACATTGGTCGTGAAGCAGTCCACTTGTTCGCGGATGTATCGCATAAAGGCGTCACTTTTCCATCTTCCTATCAGTTGGATTGTGGTAACCGGGACGTTCGCCAGATACATTGCCATCGCGCTGCCAGATCTGAGGGAGTGGCATCCTATCTTGTCTACGTCAAATCCGAGTTTTTCTTTTCCGAGGAGTGAGGCGGCTGATCGGATTTTCTGTCGAATCTGTGAAGATGAAATATATGACAATCTGCCTGAGGGGGTTTTGTATGCATTTATCGTCGTCGAGTCGGTGGAGGATGGGTAACTGCGTATGCGTTGGATTATTGATGCCCAAGTAGCTACTGGACACAGTGTCGAGTTCGATCTGTGGAGGCTGATGGATTGGAATTTGGATTTGTTTTTCTGTGATTCGAAGGTGATAGAGACGATGTCGGCTGACGCGAGGTGTGGGTCATTGTGGGGAATGAGCTGGGACTTTTGGAAGAATCGGATGTTTTTGAGGGTGAGCAGTTTCGTCGTGGTGGATTCGGCAGGGCTTGTTGTCTTGCTGTATTCACACGAACGCATGGCAAAGAAAAATGCTCCGACAATCAACTGGGAACACGCGGAGGCTAGGTTATCCTTGCTGTTTGAGAACAGGTGGACTACTTTGTTCACGACAGATATTGGGACGGCTTTCTGTTTCTTCTCGTTTGGGTCTTGGGCTTTATATGAGTCAAGTTGTCTCTTGAGCAGTATCGGCATGGATCCCGAATCTGTTAGTCTTGGGTCTTGGAATCCATTTTCCAAGAAGGTCTGAGCCAACACGCTGAGGGAATTGCGGATTGAGCTTTCAGCCAATCCTTTAGTTCTTCCGGATGATGAACCGTGTTCGCCTCGGAGGTGTTGAGCAAATAGCGAAACCACTTGGTTCTTGTGTCGTCTGGATGAGATGGATTCGAGGAATGGGTCATGACACAGTTCGATTGAACGGATGAAATCTGACCACTTGTTCCAGACTGTCGTTCCAAATCTCTTGTATCTTGAGGTTGTTGCGGAGGCTTGGGCAAATTCAACAGCAGATTGTAGGCGAATGATTCGATCTCTTGCGGAAGGGGTAATACCTTGAAGTCCTTTGGCACCTGTGAAGGAAAATTGGATAAAATTGAGTTAGTAAGGCCATCATATTGGTCTGATGGTGATCGTGACAGGAAGTCAGCTATGTGGTTTCGCTCGCCAGGAAACCATTGACTGAAGATTCGGAATTCGTGGACGATCGAGAGGGACGCAAGGGTTCGGGCTATACGTAGCTTTGCGGTCATCGAGTGCTCACTATCGCACTCCTCACGATACTTCGATTTTCGTATCCATCCCATTGCCGAGGTGTTGTCACCAAATGCGAGGATACAGGATTCCTTCCGAATTCTCCCTTCAATTACGTCTAGCCAGATTCCAATGAGCACGGCCAGGAATTCCAGTATGTTAATATGGGCTCTGTTTCTCAGTGTCTCTGGGATTGTGAATGTCCAGGCTCGACCGAGTGGTATTGTGTAACCACCTAGTCCGTATTCACATGCGTCGGTCCATATGATTCTGTCCGGTGGTCGGAAGGTTATCAGGTTCATGCTGATGCCATTGTGTAGCTTGTCTAGTATGGACACCCATAGTTTGAGATCATCGAGTATTGCTTGCTTCAGGTGTATCCTTTTGTAGTAGGATGACTTAGTGGTGATGAATGACAATCGGCATAGGAAGTGGCGTGCCATAGGGAGTATCGTG
>JAAMXU010000197.1:0-12761 GCA_019693545.1 Chaetoceros muelleri | reverse complement strand
CCTTTAGCCATCGCTTGAGTAGACGCTATTTCTGGTCCCGAATGGTATTCATTCGTGTTTTTGACAGCTGCAGTACTAGCAGCAGCTGGCCGCGCAGCGGAGGCCATTAGATCCTCCCTCTCAAAAGGCATTTCCTTTCTTGCCGCTGCGGAAGAGTCCATGGAAATTTGTATTTATGAAATTAATGGAAAGCTAATGCATTCTTTGAATGAAGACCTTGTTGTGACAACGAAATGAATGAAATGCCACAACAAAACAAAACAATTGTGAAAAACAAGTGTGTCTTGTTTCTGGTTGTATTCTTTCGTGGTTTGTGGTTTGCTCTGTTGTTACTGCAGGAAACTGCAGTACGCTACTACTGCTGGTAGCTGGTACATGATACTGTGCAAAAACTCTACTGTACGTGTACAGTAGAAGGATGTTGTAGGATGTGTACTGTACCATTCGGTACCATGTGTACGTGTAGACTACGTGTAGACGAAAAAATTGAAACAGGACCGACCGAACGATTGTTTTAGCGCACAACGATGACGTCACAATCATGGAACATCCGCAAGAGGTACGAGGTGCAAAAGACAGACTTTTTTTTTCATCAGCGACCAAAAAATATAATAATAGTACACCTTCTTGGGAAAATTCTCAAGTCTCAAGAATGCATTGTTGTACGTATTGCTCGGTGATTCACAGATAGAGTGGCATTGAGGAAGCATTCTGGCTTCAATGATGAAATTTGCTAAAATTTCTACCGAAATCTAGATTCTACCGAAAGGTAGAGACAAATACTTTTTTAACAACCATCAGAGTGGGAGAACAAAGTTCACATGTTACTAATGTTCTGATCTACTCTATTATTTTAGGAATCAGTTCACCACATCACCTGTGTACTATTCCAGCGTTATGGCGAGAGAGACTAATAGTGTATGGATTGCAGTAAAGCTCTGCCTAAACATCTGTGGATTACTCGTGCCCATGCAACAATATGCAGGAATCTAGCTAAGTACAGCTAGGGAGGAGGTCGAATAAATAATATCACCACTGGCGACTTTTGGACCAATTCGCAGCAGCATTTATTCAAACGCCCCCAATCAAGTAAACAAGACATCGATCATGCATGCCTAAATTATGAAGTTTTCCTCTAAATCAAGCCGTCATAAGCTAGAGAGTATGGACGAGATCGAGACGAGTTACCTACTGCTGTGATTACGATAACATTCGCCACGACACAGGAAAATAAATGAAAACGTTTGTATATTCCAGAATGATACTGTAGTTGGTTGTAGCTTGAAACATAGAGAATGTCAACTACTCGAACATTTAATTTTTATGTAGAGGATAAAGAAGTAGTGGATGCATAAAGTCATGTGCTACAAGAAGACACGAGCAGAAAAATATCTCATTACTCATTACGCATGAATGAGAATTTGTGGCAGCAATTCCTGATCCATACCCAACTGAATTAGAAAATCTGAAAATTCCATATACGACCGAGGGCCAAGCAGCAGAGAAGAACCTCCAAAAGAAGTCCTCTTCTTCCTTCTTCCTCTGCTAGCACTCGTCTCTTCCGTCGTCGTCCCCGCCTTGACCAGCCACCCTTGTGCAACGAATAGATTCAGTACATTTTCAACTTCGGTGATTGATAATTTCCCTGCATGAGCACCCTTGAGCTCCGTGCGCAAGTTGATCAGAGTCACTCGCGAAAGGGCGACCTGACACCCCTTCCCTTGTCTATCACGACGCACACGTTTCCGATTAGCTCTACTAGTATTCTCACCGTCATTGGTCCCTTGCTCATCTTCTATTCCCTCCCCATCTGCTTCATCATCTTCTTGAGATACTTCAATAAATCTCTCAAGAATTAAGCGTAGGAGAGCAAGTTCGTGAGGATTCATTTCAGTATTTGCCGTCGCTTTGCTTACTTCATCACCGTTACAATTGACTATGGCGTGATAGAGAGTCATTGAAGAAGCATTGTCATTTGGATCGATATCGTATTCATATACTGGCATGGATATGGATCTTATTTCAAGACCGAATGCGGGTTTAAGACTGCGATTGATTGTAGAAAGTGTATCGTTAAGATCACGCCCCAAGTAATCATTATTCGAAGAAGTCGCGTAAATCTGACGCCACAAATTCTGCAATGCGATATCTGTTACCACGTGCAACGCTAATAGACGCTGGAGGAAGCATTGTTGAGGTGCAGTGAGAGGATTGATCGCCACCATGTTTGTTGGTTGGTTCGTTGGTTGGTCGGTGATTGGCCTGATGAATGTGAGATGTGAGCTGAGAGGCACGGGGTCATATATTAGTGTAGTGTAAAAGCACAGTACTGTACCACCTGTACAAACAGTAGTAGTACTAACTACGTGTACCAATGCAGGTTTGTAAAAAACGAAAAATATGAAACGGCAACAGCAAGGAAACATCTCGTTTGGATTTGCGACAGCAAGAATTAATTAGAAAAATACAAAATACACCAATCAAAGATTAACTCCATGTAATTATTATTTTAATAATGTTCCATCATTATTCTTCCTTGAGCCAAAGTCGCAATCTATACGCATCGCCATTATTCAGATAATACCTCACAAGCAATTCCTCTCGGACAAATCCCAATTTTTCTTCATATAACATCATGGCTGCCTTGTTGCATACCTCTGTTTCAAGAACAACGCTGCTACATCCCATGCACTCCATTCTCCTTACCGCTCTCTTGACCAAGGAACTTCCAATGCCAGACCGTCGATAGGAAGTTTCAACTGCCAACATTCCAATGTATCCACATAATTTTTCTGGATAGCATGCATCATGTTGCTGATCTTCTTCTGGGTCAATTTTGCAGACAACGCAGCCAATGGGGTTTTCACTACCTTCTGGCACAGCAAATATACAAAGGTTTGGAAATCTTTGAAGAAAATACCGATATGTGAAAATAGAATAAGGCTCTGAAAGGTCCTGTCCAACTAGTTTGATAACGTGGTCAATTTGTGATTCGTCTCGATAATTGACAAATTTGATACCAGGTACCACCATATCAGGATCAATGATGTCGATGTTTTTTAAAGATGTTGCTTCAAGTGTATTGGTTGTATCTGTACATCTTGACGATGATTCATTCTCGTCTTTCAGTGAAAGGTTTTGTATTGTAAAGTCTTCTTCTCCTATTGTTGTTGCCATCATTTCACAATACTTCGTTCTTCGTTCCGTTATAGATGAGAGGATCAATTTGTATGTTGTAATCGAGTTGCGAATTGATTGGTAGTTGTTAGTTGGAACGCTAACTTACTTCTATTTTTACGCACATTGCAATGTGCAAAATTTTACTTCGGTACGTCTACCGTAGTACATTACAGTACCCCCCGCCCGGCTGGATCATTCATGGATCTGGCCACCTGCACTGCAGCACGAACACGTTTATTTCTCTATCATTTTGTACGTAGAATCTCTGTAGAGAGAGAGAGAGAGTACAATGCTCTCTTCTTTGATAAATAATCATCGAAGGGATAAATTCAAAGAAAAGTGTATGTATTGGATGACATCTCGTCTTTCTCTACATCCAATCAGTACTCTTAGAAAAGAATGCTGCGAAAGCCGGGAGAATACGACCCAAGTAGATCCGCTACTACTACTAGTAGAGCATACTCCTCCACTCGTCGAAAGACGGCGGAAGAAAATCCAGACGACGTCGTGAGGAAACTTCAAAGGTTGCCAGGAAACAAAAAATGTGCTGATTGTTCCGCCAAATTGCCCCAAGCTACCAACCTCACGCATGGTACTTTTGTTTGTTTAACATGCTCCGGTGTACAGTGAGTCAAATGATTATTTTTTGTTGTGCTAGCAATCTGTGTTGCTGTCCGTTGTCGTGTGGTGATACCCTTACAATGCTATGCGATATACAGTAACGTCTAACGTCTTTGGGCACTTGTCATTGTTCACCCTTGGTAGCCGTGAGTTCTATCATCGTATAAAGGGCGTCGGTCATTCTGCATTTACTTCTGAAGAGGTTTCATTTTTGAGTCAGCACGGAAATGACGTGGTCAACGCCAAATACCTTAAAAACTACAATCCAACTTTGGAGGTATTGAAACCGCCCGATGGTAGTGCAGTCGATGAACAGTTTTTGCGCGTTTGGTTGAGGCGAAAATATGTTGATAAAGCATGGGTCTCCAAGGATGAGGCTACACCTTCACAAAGTAATGGCAGCCAAGAGAGTCGTCGTACGTTGCAGCCCACCAGAGCGCAAATTCCACCCAAGAGCGGCTCGAAACCCGTTGCATCTGCTCCAACTGCTGATTTACTTGGTGGATTTATTGAAACAGTAGTCCCAACATCTGAAACTGCTTGTGCACCGACAATTTCCACAATTCCTCAACAGAAGGAACAGGTACAGACACAGAAACAAACCTTTGATGATGATGCATGGGATGCCTTTGGGAAACAAAGAGAATCTTGTCCAGTGTCATCTTCGTTTCAAGCCGATTTTCACTTCCCGCAACTGTCAAAAACTTCCCATGAGCAAATGGGGGGAGACCAATCCGCATTACAACCTGCATCAACCTTTGAAGCAGATTTTAGTCAGTTTCGAACAAATAATGGAAGTACGCAGCCTCAGTCGTTATGGAATGTCACCATGAATGGTGGTGATGAAATGAAAGTGGAATCAGCACTCAATCATGCCACAAGCAATATCCATACAGAAACTTTGAACAATGATGGTACCAAGCCATCTGTTGATCCATTTGATGCATTTGATAACTTGCACATTAGTCATCCTGGAGGAGATTCGAATCATGATCAAAAATCTCCATTGGATTTGAATAATGGTGTTGATAATCAAGTTGTTAGTAGCCAGATAAAGTATGAAGTTGGTCAGAAGCTTCAATATAGAGATAGTCAACAGAATATTTCACTTGTGGAAGTGGTCAAAGTCCACCTGGATCAAGATCTTGTTCCTTTCTATGATATCAAAATGGAAAATGGGTGGGAAAAGCAAACAGACAACAATCATTTGAGTATTGCGCCTCAAACTTTAGGGGGTGATGTACACCAAACTGGCATGATGAAGGAGTCTAAGGATATGCTTGTTAGCAGAATCTGTAATGTTATTCATACCATGAATGAGGAACAGCTCTTACATGTCAATAGTTTTATCAGAGATCTTATCAAAGTTGATATTTAGAATGTTTAAGGAAAAGTTTGCCTTGATAGATCATAGGTTATAACAATTGATGTAGAAAAGGTGTTCACTTGTTAGTTTATTAATTGTGGGGTATGTTGTGAACTATATTTCTTTTTACATCAGCTTTCAACTTGGTACTCTTACAAAATGGAGCAGTACCCTTCTTATCATGTCCATGTCTTCCATCCATAGTGATTCATGAACAATTGGCACATTGGTAATTGATTCATAGTCATTATGGTATGGAGGCAGATCTCATTCCTTCCCAGTTTACTGAAATATCACACAATTTGATCTGGCAACAATTGTGACAGCATGTGGGTCAAGTTCATACCGACCATGTTTTTGTCAACTTGCCGTGCTACCTAATCGCGATACCCTGTTGGCACACTGGAAATTCTTCTTTGTCTTATTCTGATTTCACCCATAGTGGTCTGTCTATGAATGCTGCAATAAATATTTATAACATTTAAGATCCAAATAGAAACACTAAACATCCAGAACAGAAACTGATAGAGACCAACCAGTCACTTTTGGGTTTTGTCTACTTCCTTGAAGCTTTTCTGCTGAACTGGTTGCCAGTATCATCATCATCATCATCATCATCACTCTTGTCATGATGAGAATCATCACCTTTGTGATCATCAAAATGAGAAATTGCCTCATAGCCTTGATTTTTTCTTGTACTTCTTCTTGTTTTGTTCCTTCAAGAACTGCTTAAGGCTATTACAGTTGCTGAATCATTGTTAGAAGACCCCCCCCTATTCTGCCCTTGATACCAAGCTGTTTTTGCTCTGCAATAACTTGAGCATGTTGCTCCTCAGACACCAATGACTTCTATTGCCATCATCTCAATTACCAACATTTGAATTGCTCATACAGGCAACAATTCTGTTCCTGACAAGATAGTCTGGCAATTCTGACATAGATGCGCTATGGCAGTAAAGATGTGCAGATAGTTTTACAGTTAATCTGTAGGTTAATTGTCACATACATATGCTTGCAGTTTTTTATACGTAAATAGTAGTGCCACCACAGTATCCTTTTTTGATAGTAATGTAGATTGTATGTTGTACATCTCACTACTCCTTTTTTAGATACACTTTAAGTTATACAATCCCCTTTTAAATGTATCTCAATTCAATTATCTTTGAAATCTGTTCTTTTTACCTTTCCCTTTTCACACTGTGGCAAATTCTGATAGAGCATCATAGAGATGAGCAATTGGCAGCTGCCACAGTAGGATAGTACGGTTCTACGTGTATAGCCATTATCATCTAAAATAAAATATATTAATAATATATGAAGGATTGTCATCAGCAGTGATCTGAGCCTTGAGGGTATCAATTGAACTTGTGAGTTTGTCATCATGTTGTACTCTCTTGAACAAGAATCACACTTTGGCTTCATCTATCAATGTTTTCTGGCAACAATCATGTGTTGAGAATGTTTCAAATGACATGGTTCATCTTTCACTCCTATAATGAAGTGATTCTTTCAACCTGTCAGCTTCAGCTACATTAGGAGTCCTGTTGCCTTCACTAGAGAAATGATCACATAAAGAAGCTTGCATTGATAGTCCAATGTCAGAAAATTTAAGTGTATTCTGAATCCATTCACCACACAATGAAATTAAAAAAAGCAAGTCTGTTACTAGCAGAATAATATTCTCCAGATAGTGGGGCACATGCTATCATCTTGTTCACAAAGTCTGAATGCACCATTTTGGTATAAGGTTGTTCATTTGCTCTAACAACATACCTGAGAGAGATTTCATTTGTCCTGGAATGGTGGTAGCATCAGCAGCAGCCATCAAGGCTTGATTCTTAAGATTTGTTCAAATTTCAGCCCATACCAAAGCCCTTCCCAGCTGCTGCTTAAATGTAATGTGATAGAAGTCTTGAGCCCAGTGTTTTAATCCTTTGATACTCCTGGTTTGCCTCGTCCCAAAATGAAGACACTCTCTAGTACTAGCTTGCCATCCTCCAAAATCACTTGCCATTTTGGTGATATCATCCTTCTCTGCCAGTACCCTTGAATCATCAAAAGTTCCAAAAGAGTCTTCCATGAGAGAATTCTGCTGCACGTTGCCGTCCAGAATCCAATTCAATGCAGGATCTGTGACAGAGTATTCTCCTCAGAAATGGCTCCTTCCACAATATCATTACCAGCAATGAATTCATTAGGAATCCTAAGTCTAACAATCAATAGATCACCCACAGGGGTTTCTCTGCGTAATAATGAACAGTTTTACACAAAGGTCTCTGTTATGAAAGCCTAACTTTGTATTCCAATTCGTTTTTTCAGTTGGAGTTAATGGGTCTGATAAATGTAATAAATATGATCACTGGGAACAAAAGAAGATAATGCAATACAAAGATTTTGAATCTGTTGATGTAAAAGCAGTAGAGTAATAAATTATAGTATGTATTTTGTTGCATCTGAAACAGAAGCATCCCCTGTCTCTTGACAGGCATGTCAACTACTATTAGAGGCTAATGATTGTCATCGTAGAACCATATAGTCATAGTACAGACAGTTCTAGTAGTGCTAGATACCAAACAGTTACCAAACACATTTGGTTTTACTTGGTAGAAGCTCACATTATTTTTTTTCTTCCTAGGAAGATATAAGCAAGTCATGCAGCCACCATACTTAAATTTGTGTAAGAGAGCACTGAGCAGAGCAATCAAAATTACACATCTTCTTTCTAATGAATGTTTCCTTCTTAAGGAATGTTTATCAATTCTATTCTTATAAATCATATATTCCTACAAAAAAATTTGAGATGAAATGTGAAGATGCCTTCCTTTGGTCAACATTACAAGTAGGTGACAGTTTGTCATGCTGTTAGCCTATTCATTGCTTTGAAATGCCACCACCATAATACCAGCATATTGGCTTACTACTGGAATCTTGGAGATAAATTAGATTGCTACAAACTCAATGAACAAAACAGATGTCCCAGATCTGTGAATATCAAGTGCATAAAAAGTGGAAAACCAGGACAATATGATGTCATGATGTCAGGGCAAGAGTTGCATATGTGGCATTGAATAAAAAGAATGCTGAGTCAGAGTGGCTTCTTGCTTCTCATGCTGAATTTCATATCATCCTCTAGAAGAGAAAGTGTGTGATGACCACATTCCTATTGCTGACATGGACGATGACACAAATTTAAGGATCCCCATGAACACACGCTGGCAGGCACTGGCTCCATCATGCATATCATACCTAGTAGTACCCCCCATATAATGCTTAGGGTTAGGTTAGATAAATCATGCATGATGTCTCTCGATGCTCACTAGTTGTTGTAACAATTTTCAATGTGAGCTCATCCTAAGCACAATTATAGAGCTACATAACAACATTAGAAATTGGTTCTGTGAATGTAGAGTCTTAGTAGTAGAGTTGTACTGTTCCTGCTGTTCGTCTTCCTTGTTGGAAGACAGAGTACAGCACGGTGATTTTTTGGAAGATTTATTTTCACCCATTGGCTGCAAGTGGGGTACAAGTTGACCTTTTTCATCATCTTTACGTGTACGTGTTCGATTCATTCTCTCTAGAGCTCTACGTACCCCTACCTACCTTGTACCAGTACCGTAGCTTTTTTGTTCGCCGTAGATACCAGAGGGTACAGTACGTAGTTGTTTTCAACTTTCCTGTACTGGTACCACTCTGTCTACTAGTAGAGTCTCTCTCTAGCTAGAGAGAGTATCTAGACACAGTAACTACAGTACCATACAGTAATCAAAAACAATACCATGTCCTTGAAATTAGCAGACGTTGATGATTACATTAATCCATCTCAAGCTTGTATTAACCCCCTATTCACGGATAGTAAGGTAAACAAAAATAACGAGGCACCAAAACCAGAAGTCTCGCGAGAAAAAAATGCTGCGGTAAGAAGAAAACGGAGGAACAGGATTCCTCTCACGTTATCCTACGCACAACAGAACGATGTTAGCAGCACTTTCCGTTCATCACAGGAATCTATCAGTTTACCGGTAGATTACACTGGAACCGATTCAGCAAGTTCTCCTCCAGTTGCCACGGAGATCTCGAAAGCAACCGTGTCTGTTTCGGATTGTCTTGCCTGTAGTGGCTGCATCACTTCAGCGGAAGCAGTTCTTGTGACTACACGACACAATGCCAAGACGCTGATGGAGCAATGCTCCGGTGCCAGGAGGAACGGAAGACGTATCGTCTTTACAATCAGCCCTGCGGCATTGGCGGATCTTGGAAGGGTACTGACTGAATCGAATCCAGAGAGCATGCCTTCTGACCGGCGATTGTTATTGAAAAATGCTCTACTGAGGAAAATTTCAAATTTATTGAAGAATAAATTTCACGCCAGGCTCGTTCTGGATGGTCTCGTACCACTGCGAATTTCCTTATTAGAGTCAGCTCTGGAATTTTGTCAAAGATATCAGTATATTTATGGAGCACGATGTCAAACGAAGAAATCTTGGTTGAGCGTCAACTCGCCGTTGCCTCCTCTCGACACTCGAATTGATGTTTCAACTCCTAGCATAGCACTATCGGCGACAGAATCTCGATTTCTCTTGAAAAATAAGAGTTATGGTAGCTCCATGTCCACCACTTCTACCTCCTCAGTGGAAACGTTAGAAGCGATTGAGGTCAAGCATTGCGGTGGAGCAGATTCACGTCTTTCTTTTCTTCATTCTAATGGGAATCCTAGCAGCAGCTCTCCTGTGTCAAAGCCGTCAACAAATCACCGGAATGTGCTTCCAATGCTGGCTTCTTCCTGTCCAGGATTTGTTTGTTTTATTGAAAAAACTGTCAAGGATGCAGTTTCGAATCTTTGCACAGTGAAAAGTCCCATGGCAATAGCTGGGAGTTTAGTCAAGCATGAATTGATGAATAAAGATTCAGAATCAACGAAGAGATACAATATTCAGGGCGAATTTGTCGAAGCTTTATCAAATCTTCATCATACTGCTGATGGTGACGAATCATCTGTTTTTCATGTATCCATCATGCCTTGTCACGATAAAAAATTAGAGGCGGAGAGAAAAGATTTGGCATGGGAACGCTTTAACCGTCAAGAAGAGAAACTCGTGCCTGACATCGATTTGGTAATTACAACAAACGAGTTTCTCAATGTTTTGTTTGAAAGTGAAATTAATTGTGACATATCGGAGAATATTACGGATGATAACTTGAAGCTACTACGTGAGAAATTTTCAAAGATGCCAACAACATCTGAGTATGACGACTTCTTTGTCCACGACAGCATAAATGACGCTTGGAAGCTTGCCTTTCCTGCCATGAAGGGTACCGGTGCCTATGCTGACTTTATCTTTCGTTTTGCTGCAAGTGCTTTGTTTGGTCATGATATACCTGTAGACGAACCTCTGCCCTGGAAGAAAAGTGGATCGACAATGTCCTCGATACGTTCAAGAGGAAAACGAATAACCAGTGACGATAATTCGGAAGTGAGTCTTTACTGTCATTGTGATGGTACATATTCTTACGAGAAAAGGTCTGATCAGGACGAAGAGGTTCTTAAGTTTGCAACTGCATATGGTTTCAAGAACATCCAACTGCTTGTGTCGAATGCAGCAAACGGCGGAATGAAAATGCATGATTACCATTACATAGAGGCCATGGCATGCCCTTCAGGATGTCTCAATGGTGGGGGACAAGTGCGCAATTACATACAGGAAAAGCCCTCCGATACAAGAGAAAGGGTACGTTACATGTCGACTTTTATACAAGACGTGATGCCCTGGTTTAGACCATCAGATATTGATACAAAAAGACATAGTTGTACGCAAGAACACGTTCACACGCGTTTTCATGTCGTTCCTAAATTGGAACTATCAACTGGTGCTACAACTGGAGTTGCAATTGATGATACACATTGGTAGTCAATTTAAAAATGCAAAGTCTATTCCGTGTTCTTATTTGTGTATTACACTGTAGTTTGTGTACGTTCAAACGTCCCTCTAGCTGGACGCAGTCTTCTTACTTTTGCTCGACCCTCGCCCATATCGTCCTTTGCCTTTACTTTTACGAGGATATCTTCCTTCCGTTGCTTCCTCTGGATCTTTTGCTACAATATGGCACTTGTCATCATCTATTTCCGATACGGTAGTTGTAAATATCCTTTGCAGCTGCAACATTGCATTATCAACGGCTCTACTTTTCCCACTAATTATGAAATGTATCGCGCATGGCGTCCTGTGATTCTCATCCTTTTGAGAGGAAGTAGCATTTTTGTCGTCCTTCTCATCATCACTGGATTCATCTGTTTCTGGATTTTCATGATTTACGCTCTTGTCCTCATTGATTTTCTTTCTCCTAATGACTGTATTCGTCGACCTCCCAATCATCCGTATTCTTGCAAGTGATGGTACTAAAGGAAATAACTCTGGTGGGACCATGATAGTTTTCTCATAAAATTTCAATTCCTTTTTCGTTGTATCTTTGACCGTGATAAGATTATTTTTATCAGCGATTGTCATCAGCTCAACTTCCTTTCCCTGTACCGAGTAGCCAGCATCAGGATTGTAGACTGAAGAACGAATGCTTATCAACTTGAGCATCTTTACCAAACATCTTTCCACATTCCCTAACTGGCCCTCTAACTGAATGAGGTTGATATTACCAACGGATGATTTGTTAACGGTCCGGTGCGGTACCATAATCCTCACATTATTTTCTGCACTCAAATGAGCAATTGTCGAGCCCCTCTTTCCGATGACCAGCGAGTGCTTGGCACGATGGATGGGTACTTCCAAAACAATATCATCCATTTCCGAATCCAAATCAAGGCCTTCGCTAGCACCAGGTGTCCCATCACGTAAAAGAGGAATGAGAAGCTTAGCTGCTGCAAAGGCGCCACACGGATCACCTCGAATCAGAACGGGAGTCCAATCAAGTTCGTTCGTCAGGTGAAATGCCTCATTTCCTTCATCCTTTGAAGAATTTTCAAGAATATCTTGATGATGTCCTTTTTCTGCAGTAAACTTTGAAACGACACTTAAACGAATTTGCCCCCAGCCTTTCTTGGTTGCCTCCTTTTGAATTTGCAGTATTGTGCTTCCTTTCCGCCCGATTACCGCACCAACACGAGAAGGTGGAATGTAGCAAGTTAGTAGACACTGATGTGGAGGTAGAATGGCATTACGATACTCATAAATATCACTTGCCAGATCAGATCTCATTGGAAGGCGTCGTTGGCTTGGAACAGTGCAGTGCGTACTGCTATATCTTGATCGGGTGTCGATTGTGTTTTGTCTTGTGTTAGTTTCTTGATTGATTCTTTCATGCATGCGCGTGTGTTAGACAGCCATGTCGCGTGATGCGTTCTAAGAGATGTCCCGGCTTGATACTGTACAGTTGTGCAGTACGGTACCCACATACGAGGAGTACACGTACTGTACGACCTCCGAAAATAAAAAAAGGAGAAAAACACAAAAGAGAGTACAATAGACTTTCATGAAATATATTGTTAACCCTTAACCACTCAGGGGTGCACAATACGTATTTGTTAGTGGTTCACCCCACCCCTGTACCTCCTGTGTATATCGTGGCTGCACTAGTACTATGACGC
>JAAMXU010000192.1:4824-14861 GCA_019693545.1 Chaetoceros muelleri | reverse complement strand
GGAAAGTGCGGTGTTGGAATTCGGACCTATTGTGAGCATTCTCGTGTACCAATGTGAATCCAAAGAGCGTCTGAATCGACTGACATCTGCCACGTGGCTATCAGTGTTGATCCACCATCCCGACTCAGGTGGCGAAAAGTTACTTCCGTTCCATGCGGAAGTTCTGGGGGCTATTTTAACTTGTATTTCAGACACTGAAATTGAAATCAGAAAGGTTGCAGAACGTGCGAATAGTGATCTGCTGGCACTTTTAAGGGATACCAAGAACGATTTTGAGTTAGAAGTTCTGTTGGAAACGCTAATCAAAGAAATAAGCCAGAAAGATGATGTTCCAACCAAAGTTGCGGTGTTGAAGTGGGTCAATATGTTGCTAGAGAAGCGTAAACGTGATATAGACGTTTATATAGATAGACTGATGCCACCATTCTTACAGTTACTCAAGGACCCAAGTGACAGTGTTGTATTGTTGACAGTGCAGGTGCTATCTCGTGTAAGTTTGCCTCAGATAGTTTCTGATGGATCTGTGTCGAGAGACAGTCCTCGTGATGAAGCACAGTTTGAAATGGTCATCAAATCTATCTTAGCTCTATTCAACGATGACCGCAATCTGTTGGAAACCAGGGGTTCCCTCATCGTTCGACGTCTATGCGTCCTCTTAAACGCAAAAAGCGTCTATCTGATTATGGCCGATATCATTTCATCTTATGACGTGTCTCCTGATAGTGACGATTCGTTCACTTTGGAGTTTGTGGCCACCATGGTTCAGACTTTGAATCTTATTCTACTGACAGCATCGGAACTTCATAACTTGCGACAGCTTCTTCAGGAGAGTTTTTCCACCGATGCACCTATCGATGATTATCATGTATCATCACCTACAGTTTCCAGGACATCCTCCCATCGTCGCAATGGTGGTAAATACTATGCTAAGAACGAGGGTGCAAGGGTTTTCGCTTCACTTTTCCATTGCTGGTCCAACAATCCCGTGTCTACTTTCTCCCTTTGTCTACTAGCACGGGCCTACGACTTGGCATTTGCTCTTGTGAAGAAATTCGCAGAGTTGGAAATCACCGTGGGGTTCCTCATGCAGATTGATAAGCTGATCCATTTGATTGAAAGCCCTATTTTTGTACATACACGGTTGCAATTACTAGATGCCGAGGCTCCCTATCACACTTATTTGCTCAAGAGTCTTTACGGACTCCTAATGCTTTTGCCCCAAAGCGATGCCTTCCATTCTCTCAATGATCGTCTGACATCCATTTGTAATTTGAGAGATAATTTAGGCATTCGACCCAGTATTACGGCATCACCGTCCACTGGAGTCATCAAAAATGAAGAATCAAGTATCTACGAGTCAGGACTCCGCGCCCTGGACCTTTTGGATCGATTCGATCAGGTCATGTCTTTGCACAAGAAGGTAAGGACTGCAATCCAACAAAAATCCATTGTCCCAAAGGACAAGGGTCATGTGAATCATGTACCACGCATTGGGCCGATACAAGCGGATCCGCTAGCTGGAGCTTCTTCCTCCATGAGACCCCGCTGATGTCATGAAAATACCGAGTGGGCCTATGTAATAATGTACCGTAAAAAACAATAGAGACAACATAAAATATACACATGGTTGCAAAGTCGTCTTTGCATTACTTTAAATCAAGAAACACATAGCCGTATGACCATGTACTGTACATTCCAATGACTCTTGCTACAATTTAGAGATTACGCACACTGTTGTAAAAACGCATTGACCAAGAATCATATCCCTCTAAAATGACAAATGCAACCAAAATATACCTCTTGCCCGAAGTAATGGCATGACCACCATGCAACACTCCAGATGCATGAGAAACCATCTGCCCCTGGTCAATTTTCACGGCATCATTCAAAGACTGAAACCAAGTCCCCCCACCCTCAAATTCCTCTGCCGAATTCAAGGCAATGTTGAACGATAATACGGATCCATCACGATGAGGCTTGAGCTCGGATTGACCACCCTCTGCATCATACTTCACAACAAATCCATCCGCCACACGTAATTTGTATGCAGCATCCCCCGGTGGTAGATAATCCTTGAATTGCATTCGTAACAAGGGATAAATTCTTTGCACCAACGATTTTCTCAAAAATTTGAGTGTGTCTGGTAATTCCACCAATGGGATATCTGTGGTTGGGTAGTTCCCATGTCGTTTTGTAGTCCAACCCATGAGGCTCCCCATTGATTCTGCTTCCTGTACAATAGCATTACATTCATCGGGAGACAAGATTTGTCTTGTCGTCTTGTGAAGGAGATACCCCGACTCATGGGGGATTTGAGATTCGTAGTCGTTGTGACTAAATGTCATTTCTTCAAGACAAGTCAAGACATTTCCATTGTCACATGATGTCAAGTCCTCCTGTTTGAGAATGAATGGAATTTTTGATTCTCTATAGCCGGGGATGTGAAGTTCTGAAACTCCGAGGGCCGTCACTTTTCTATTTCTTGAGATTGGTGAATTATTTGTAAAGCATGCTACACCTCTTGGCGCTTCAGGGGTCCATCCAGGAGCTAGAAGCATGAAAGCTACTGATTGTATCATCCATGAACGTATCATGTGTGAAAAGAAATACAGTATCAAGTATCTCACGTCTAAGGAATGTCCGTCCTATTATAAGTAAGTAAAATAACTGTGTCAATTGTCAAAAATCAAAAAAAAATGTGAATGAAATTTGTGTTGCTTTCAGTTTTCAGTTGTCAGTTGGTGTACTGTATGGTGCTCTTGTAGGAGTACGGAATAGTACGTAGTAATTGTACAGTACTGTAGGACGTACTGTATGCTGCAGCAGTAGTATCTATCTAGAGTAGTAGTACCTGCCTGGTGCTACTAAGGCCCGTTCCAACAGATCCACAACTCGTCCACAACTTTTCCACAACTCTTGCCACAAGTCGTTATTTGGCTGTTAACAAGTTGTGGAAAGGCCATTTAGAGTTGTGGAAAAAAATAATTCCCCAAAAAAAGACCATTTGGGGAGGGAATTAATTTTTTCCACAAGTCCAAAATTCTTTCCACAACTTCCACTCCCCTTCCAACAACCTTCCTTCCAGAACTTCCCTTCCGTCAAAACAACAATTTCAGCACCATCTCTTCTTTTTCAATTAATACTATTAATTACACATCCATCAACAAACAATCACCACACAAGACAACGTATTTGATATCACAACTTTCTTTTGTCTGTGTAAACGCACCGTCCTGCAAATGAACGTATTACCTTCTCAAACGTTACCTACAGTATTGGAAAGAACTGCCGTCGGCAATACTTTCCCCGTAGGAACATGCATGTTCCAACTAGAGGGATGTGCTGGAAAATCAAATCATTATTGCCTTGTAGAAAAAGACATTCACAATGGCACGCGGATGCTAGATGGGGCAGTAATCTGCGGTAAAATTTTTTGCAACCTGTGCGCTGTTAGTACCGGATATGAAGACCGCACACTGTGTCCAGGATGCTACCGTGAAAAAAAGAATAAGGACATTACAACTGCTGCTTCCGCCTACACAGAAAGGCTTGATGACTTTGATTCTTCTATAGCAGCTTTACTAAGTAATGATCATGGTCCAGAAGAGACATTAAATCATGGTGATGAAGCTAAGAGTAGTAATGTGGTGTTGTCGCAAAAAGCGCTACTTGACGAAGTTTTGTTGTGTGAAGATTTATATTGTGCCGAAGAAAAATTCTTTACTTTGTTACAAGATGAGGGTGAAGTAATAGCACGTGGGACAAGATGTAAAAACGGATACTGGAAAAGTAAGAAATATCCCGACCGGCAATATAAATTACTTAAGCAAGCTGGCGAGGAATTCATTGACAGGTTGAAGAAGAAACCTGATTACTTTGGCAAGATTCCTGCAGGGTCGACATATCAGTTACTTAATACAGTTTGCAATTGGTTCTTGAAGCATAGGCTGCCTAGGATGAAGACACGCAAGGAAATATCAGCACGGACTAGTCCTGTGCATTGGCCATATGTGAAGGATGAGAAAGACGGTGATAAGATCTTTTATTTGGTCCAACAGAGGGACTTTTTACAGCTTGCTGTAGGCCTTTGGGGGAGTACAGTTGAAAAGAAGAAACAAGAATTTACTGTGGACGATTTTGTGCGTCTAGTTGGTATTTTTCTCCATGAATCCTTTCGTGATAGGTTAGATGTTATTCAAGATAACCGGAAAGAAAGAGCTGTGCTAGATGATAAGTCCAATATGAGTAAGAAAGCATGCTTTGAAGAGGCAGCAAAACGCTTTAGGGACAAATCCATCACAGTAAGACATCCTAACAATTGGGATGTATGTTGCATGAAACATGGTGACCCTGGGATTGAGCCAAATAATCTTGAACGAATCAATCTGCCATGGACAGGTGAAGAAATTGGAGCAATGTACAACATAATTACCCAGAAGTACAAAGCCACAATGAAAAATTGGACTAAAGGGACAGGTGGTGGACCAGGTGCACCAGAAGATTACGAGAACTGGAAAGCACGTGATCCCACAGAGTATTTTCATAATTATGCATGTCACTTTGGAGGTGGTCTTGAAATGACTTGGATTTACATGTCTGATCTTGCGTTAGGGTTGCCACTGTATTCACGTTTTGAGGGCTTACCCAAAGACGTATGTTTTGAAGATGGAGAAGAACCGAGTGACCACGAAGGAGATTTATTCACTCCACCTACACGAACATCTGCAACACGATCATGGAAATCAAGTTCATCAAGGAATGATTCATTCAACAAAATGCAAGAGTCACTATGTGCAACAGTAGGAAAGTTGGAAAATATACTTTCTGAACCAAAGTCGCGTCAGGTTTCTAATGCTTCAGCTGCAGAAAATAAATCGCATCTTGGAAAAAGGCCAGCTCGAGAGATAATGGGTGACATTACTGAAATAAATAGGCACATTGATAGATGTCAGGCAAAGATGAATAAGTTGGTGCGTAGGCTAAGAAAATATGCAGATAATGATAAGATGGAAATGGGAAAGTTTGTTAAGATGTACAAAGAGGAAATTGAAGTTTACATGCAAACTAAGCAGAACCTCCTGGATGAACTGAAAGCCGGTAATAAAGTGACTGATTCATATCAATCTAAGAAGGCATATTCTGAAAGCCATTTGATTAATTTACTTCTGGATGATGATTCTTCAAGTGACAGCAGTGGTAGTCATAATAGTTCTTGAAAACAACACTTATCATTTAATAACATATCTGAGACAAGTTAATATTACTTCATCATTCTAGTATGATTACAGCCATCAGAGTACCATTCCCTATTGAGTCTTCTACGAATGCCTGCTTTGAGTATTTTGTCTCTGAGGTTGTCTCTCAATCTAGACCCAGCTTGTCTCATTGCGACTTCAATGTTAGAGGGTCTACCTCTCTGTTGCTTCTCAGCCTCATTGCCAATGCAGCCGTTACCAAATGTTCCAACAATCTCTTCTGGGTTTGCGGTTAAAAACGAAAGGCATTCCTGTGAAAAAAATTCCATGTCTTCATCACCTTGTGTTTCTTCATCAGGATGCTCTTCTTTGAAGTCTAAAATGAAGTTGTGCAGTCGCATACATGCATCGATGACATATCTGTGCTCTTTCAAATTGAACTTCAACGGGCGCCACAAAATTCCCCATCTTGCATCTATTTCACCAAAAGCGCATTCAACAGCGATGCGTGCTGATGAGTGAACATAATTAAAGGCATCTTCAGGTGAGTCAGGGGAAGCATTGTCATAAGGGACCAAAAGAAACGGCCGAAGGGAATATGCCGAATCAGCGATGATGTAGAATGGAATATTGTACTTGTTCCGATGCATTTCACTTTGTGGATGAAGAAACATCTCTTCCAGAGTTGAGTACAACTTTGAAGATTTGAATGCTGCGGAGTCATGTTCACTCCCCTTTGCACCCATATACATGAACAAAACCCTTTTCTTTTTATCAACGATAACTTGCACATTGAGAGCATAAAAACCCTTTCGTGAGAAAAATCCTGCTGGATTTTTGATCCCATCCTTCTTGAGACTTGGGCATTCTATTTTCACTAACCAGCCATCCAAAGCTCCTACGATGCCACCCAATATTCCACCACTTCGCCCACGGGCAAAGTGCTTCGACACTTCATACATTTTGTCTGCATTTTTGATTATGTCCTTCAGTTTGTAGCGTGATATATTGTCATGACATAGCCATTCTTTTAGGACACTATGAAATATTTCGTAGACATAATTTGATGATTTCACGCCAAATATATATCCCACATCCAGATATGAGCCACCTGCTAACAATCGAAGTGTGATGGCAAGTTTGACTTCGCCACAAATATATCCACCGGCTATATGTTTGTGTGCATTATACATGTTCACTTCAGCACAGGGCCCCTCACCTTCGCAAAAGCGGGATGTTATATAGTCCTGGCTTTTGAACTGATCCTTCCCCACTCTTGATTCTATTCTCTCGCACAACAATTTAAAACACTTCCGTGACATTCGGAACATCCTCCTAAAATGCCTATCAGAAATGGAACTTGAAAACTCGTGCCAATTTACTCTCTTAATGGGTACATCACCCGGTTGTTGTTGGTTGTTGTCTATCTTCTTCTGCTTTCTTTTTTGAATAGCAGCGATCACATACATTTCTTCAAGAAGTAACACAGCTTGAATAGTCAGAAGTACAACCAGTACGGCCGTAAGGAAGATAAACTGGGGATCATCCAATTCTGTTTTCTGTCGTTTTCCATTGTGTAATGAAGAGGGATGGGATTCCTGATCACTACTGGAAGAGTAATTTGTTTCCTTGCGTTTCATGTTGTCTGGATTGGAGTTGTGTTCTATTGCTCAATTTATGATGAAGAACCACATCCCCTTCTTTTGTGGAAAGGTTTGTGGAAAAAAGTTGTGGAACAAAATAAAATCCATTCTGACAGAGCTTCTTTTTTTGCCACAACTGCGGTTACCATAAGTGATTTCATTGGGTAATTTTGGAGGGAAAAAAGTTGTGGAAAGCCATTTGTGGAAAAGTTGTGGACGAGTTGTGGATCTGTTGGAACGGGCCTAAATAACTAGCTGCTACTGTGGTACGTCTACTAGTAGCTACTAGAAGTACAGTACTGTAATACAGAAGTAGGTATGTACACTTTATGCCCAATGTACACCTACATACGCGTGTAGATTATAGCGCAGTACTAACGTACAATAGCAGGCGATTTGCTACGTGTACTGCATTACATACACACACAGTACAACTCAAAGAGCCTTTCTTTTGGGGCATAAATAAAACCTTTGGGCAACAGAGTACGCCTGTTCGTGTGTGACTGTACCGGTAGTACTGTAGGGTACCCTGCTGGCCCGGCGGTACCCTCTAGCTAGGAAACAAGAACTCTCTCGTCACGGCACCCACTGTGCTTCCTTAAGTAGTAATAACGCCGGTTGCCGGGTTGTCGTTCTGAAGGGTTGCATCATCGTCATCTGTCATATTTTATGTTGTTGATCCTTCTTCTTCCGTCCAGTAACTACTACCAATTAACCGAACCCGGAACCCAGCAGGCCAGGGGTACAAGTGCATGAGTTGCTATTCTTGGTGTCTAGCTAGTAGGAAAATATAAAAACATTGCCTCTCAAGAGCTACAGTGGAACAAAAAGCATAACAAGAAGCTTTAGTTAGCAAGGAGGATACAAAAGGTTTCTTCTCTTGACTCTTCTTCTTCTTCTTCTTCTTCCTATATTGGAAGCAACGCTATAATCAGTACTAGATAGTCACTTGGGTCATCGACAACAAAGAATCAAGCAGAGAACATCACAATGGACGATTATACCCACATTGCTTCTCAAACTCCACTACGTATTGGCATATGTGGTGCTGCCAGAATCGCCAGAAAGAACATTGCTGCTATACAGAATTTGTCCAGTAACTGTAAAGTTGTTGCAATTGCATCCAGGTCATTGGAAAAGGCGGATGATTTCTACAAGAATCACGTCTTGGACGAGTGGAAAGATAGTGTATCCATCATGGCTGGAGCTGATGCATATGATCAACTCATCAACGATTCGAATGTGGATGCCTTGTACATTCCTCTACCCGTCACGTAAGTTGTTATGTTCTTATCATTGACTACCTACAGTATGCATGCAGGACGGATCATTTATCATTTTGTTCCATGACTGACTCATTATTAATGTATGCATGTATATATGTATGCATTGCATTGTATTGTATTCTTTGAAATTATGGCAGGGTCAAAAAGGAATGGGTCGTCAAAGCATTACATGCGAAAAAGCATGTACTTTGTGAGAAGCCTGTGTCTACTTCTGCTGCAGATTACAAGGAACTTTTGTCCATTGCCAAGCAAGTTGGTCGATACGTCATGGATGGTACCATGTTTATTCATAACAACCGAACACAACACCTTCTAGAATACATTGCAAACAGTGATAATTTTGGGAATGTAATCAGAATTGATTCCGACTTTACTTTTAGAGGAGATGAAGAATTCTTTGCCAATGACATTCGAACAACAAAAGATGGAGATCCTTATGGTTGTATAGGTGATCTTGGATGGTATTGTGTCAGACTTGCTCAGCTTGTCTTTGGTAAAGTGGAATGTGGTCAGGTTACAAGGGCACAGACTGTTTATTGGAAATTGAATGAGGAAGGTGTCCCCATTGATGCACAGTGTCTAGTTGTTTTTCAAAATAAAGAGAATCGTGACAGTGAGAACCAGGAATATGTTCTTTCATTTCATTGCTCGTTCTTGCATCCTTTGTCGCAGAGGCTTTCGATTATTGGTACCAAGCAAACACTAGAAATGGTAGATTATGTCATTCCCAGGGAGGGGATTAATTTTTGGGTTGTTCATGGAGAAGATTTAACAGTTCATGACACTTACAGCATTAGGTCAAGCGATGTCATGGAAGTTCCAAGCGGTCCGGTGCAGGAAGTTCTAATGTGGAGAAATTTTAGCAAGTACTGCAGAGAGGTTGAAAACTATGGTTGGTGTGATGGCGAAGCAAATCAAGTGTCCATAACTTCTCTCGAGAATCAAAGAATTGTGGATGCACTGATGGAAAGTATCTCACTGGAAGGAAAGGCTGTTAGCCTTTTGTAGGAAATTGATACGTTGTAGATTTAGCGATAATGGATGTATGCATTCTTTTTTAGGAACTGAATTATATATTAGAACAGAGTTTTGCACATGTTCTTTGGAAATTTTAATGTCTAGATTCTTTTCAGTTTTCTTTCCCCATACTTGTGAGTGTGCGCCCATTTCCTTTCTTCTTGGTTGCTGTTGTATACTGATTCGCCTCAGAGAGAGCTCTGGCCTTATGTGATGCGCCAACACCAATTGTTCTGGTTACTGTCGAAACTCCATCAACAAATTTCGTACGGAAAATGACATTGGCGTTATTGAACATGCCCTCTTTCAATGAAACAACTATAAACTGACTTTGAGAGAAGTGTGTCTTCAGCATGTTGCCAATGTTCTGTGTGTGGCTAAGATCTAAAGCAGCATCCACCTCATCTAAAATATACATTGGAGCAGGTTTGAACAGCAGCAACGCTAAAATCAGAGATAATGCAATCAAAGACCTTTGACCGCCGCTAAGCTCGCTAAGGCTTTCTTTCCAGACACCACCGAACCCTACCTTCACCTCCAACCCTTCCCACGCATGCATGCCTTGAGGAGGTTCAAGTTTTGACGTGGCTCCAGGAAGCAAAGTAGAGAATATAGAACCAAAGTCACGATTGACTTTGACCCAGGTGCGCTCCAATTCGGATTTCTTTTTGATATCAAGTTCTTCAATAACAGATTGAATTTTTTTCTTATCATTTTCAATGACTCTGCGCTTACGTAGAAGTTCACTGTACTCAGCTTCGGCTTTTTCAATCATTCCCATAACCTTTTTATTGATCTTTTTTGATAAAGAAGCTTGCTTGCTTTGCAACTCCTCGAGTTCCTGACTCATTTCACCAACATCATAAACACTAAAATCGTAGTCCCCCCCTGCGACT
>JAAMXU010000191.1:0-11011 GCA_019693545.1 Chaetoceros muelleri | reverse complement strand
GGGGGGTGACCTACATACTACAATCTACGGTATGTCGGCTCAGCTCTAAACCAGCTGTAGATATGCTTTTTGACTATGATGCATCTCCTGACAACTGGTCGCTTGTGTTTGAAGATGTTGGTACTCATCAAATGATATACGGTGATGAAGCAAATCAGGAACAGGCCAAGCGCAATCTTTCACAACTACGCACTAATTTTGCTACTACACAGTTTTTGCAAGAATGAGTAGCATGCAATACATATTATCTTCATTATAATGCATATAATATATATTCAATTACCGACTTTAACTAGGTCTATACAGGGGTTAATTCATGGCGCGAATGTTTGTTTGTGTGTGTGTGTGTGTTGTTGCCTCAGTCCATTTTGGACGCACCCGACATTAATTTACTACTAAGATAAGGCTTTTGATATTATGTCATTTGACATTGTTTGGCCTTCTGACTTATAGTAGCAAGCTACTCTATCAGTCTCTACACATAGCTGAGCTAGAAGTATTCTTTTCACCCAGTACGTCATAAAGTGTAGTGTACTCTATTGTGCAACATAAAAAGCATCTTGTTTCTAAAGTCGGTCTGTGCTCTGCCTTGTAAATATAGCTAAAAGAGCTCTACTAGTGCTAGCCAACAACAACAACAAAACAACAACAAGGACATAATAAACCATATTATATCCAGTAATGAGACACCATCCGCCTTCTTCTTCTTCTTCTTCTTCTCCTCCTCCTTCACGAGAAAGAGGGACTCTGCAGAGAACGCTTCCCAGTCCAACCACGATCCTAGCTGTATTCGTTGCGAGTTGTACAGTCATTGCATCTTGTGTTTGTCTGTACAGCAGTAGAAGAAGCGATGCTGTCATTGAGCCCATGATGATTGTATTCAAGGTGGCCCTTGGTGTATTGTATTCCATGATGGCGCTTTTGTACCGACGAGATTCGTGGATGCTTTTGTCCGTTTTAAATTTGATTTTGGTACGTCCAATGTCCAATGCTTTGTTGCTACGTGCGACGGATCGATCGGGGCAGGGGATTTTATGAAATATGTGCCTTGTTTCTTTTTACTTAGTTGTTTTGTTTTTTTTGTATTGCAGTTGTTGCCAGTCTACTCCTCTTCAAACATAACAATGCATCTACTTTCAAAATTACTACTGATATTGGCAGCCTTTGTAGTAACAGTCAAGTTACCAAGGAGACGAAGGGGACGTTCTTGGAATCTTATTCCAAACGTTGTTGGGAAAACGACAGGCTCCCAAGACTACGTCGGTCGTCATGTCCTGTTGGTTCTTTCTGTTCCTGCATTTGTCTTGACGTTGGTGTCGTTTTCTCATCCATTCGTGGATTATTCACGACAGGGTCAAACCAATGATGAGTTTACAGTACTAGTGGGTGGTGATAATTATTTGCAACATCCTCCGATGGAACCATTGCCGTATTATCTAGTCTCACCCACACTCTGTATGGTGATGGCATCGACGATGATTCATGAGATATACTACCGGCATTTATCTCACAAACATGGAAACTTGGTGATTTTTTGCCAGGAAGCTAGCATGTATACAACCTTGGTACCTGTGTTAGTTACAATGTTCATGTTGATTTATCCAATCACATCTTCGTTCCATCAACAAGTTACCGAGCGAGCTGTGAGTCTACTTCCCTTTTTGACCGGAGCTCTTACGGCGTCCATGGTTGCAGGTTATCTTGCAAGCATAGCCGATTCTTGGTATGCTGTGGGGACTGGACAGTTTCAAATGATTGCTGTGGATGCAATAGGTATTGCCTTCTACTTTGTTCTACCCCTGGTGGTTTTGTTCTTTTGTTTCCTGCAAAAGTATGGAAGTCATGTTCAATCCATGCTCGTTTGGGTTGCAAGTGTGCTGTTGGCAAGGAATGGCATTGGTTGGAGGAATCTCGAAAGAATATTTTTTGGTATAGTGAACAGTGACGATTGTGACGGTGACGGTGATATTGAATGTCAAAAAATGATGTTGGCCCATGTGTTTGTAGTGCTGCTCTTGATACATGTCATCACATGGGGGATAACACTGGTGAATTCTCAATGTCCCATAGCTGGTTACTTGTATGGGCGGACTTACACGCATGGTCGACCAAATACGAAGAAAATTGCAGTATGCGTCGATTACCGTGTGTTGTTTGGTAAACACATAGATGCAAAGGAGAGGGAGGAATTTCTGCGTGAGCTTGTATCTGGTGGTACTGGATGGTCTAAATCTGCCCGAGCGGTGCTTAACATCAATGTTACCGCCCATGATTTATTAAAATACAGGCAAGATATTGAGAAATTGCATACACAAGGGCATGAATTGGTCATTACAGTGGATGATGATGCACCCCCCGACTTTGCAAAGACGATAAGATTGGCATTCGATGCTTATCGCTCCATATTTGATGGAAAAGCGCCATCTTGGTACCACCCTGCAACACATCTTTTTAGTTCAATGCCAGAGTGTTATTCAATGGCCAACTCGCTTGGGCTTAGAACTGCCATGTGGTCCAACTGCATAGTTTCTCTGGACGATGTTGCTTTTCTGAAAGAGGGACTTCAAAAGCATAATGGTGGTTTGTTGGTTTATGTATATGGGAAAGAAAATGTATTACCGATTCTCAAAAGTATGATGACTTCCCTACAGGAAGGGGATTTCACTCCCACGACACTGTCTTCAGTTATTCCGATGGATAATAGGATGGATCTCTAAATGTGCTACACGCTATTAATTAATGTACTTGCATCAACTTGTATGTAAAGGTGATAAAAATATAGTCAATAGTTACTCGAGATGTTACAATAATGGCAGTATCTTTTTCCAAGTCAGTCGCTACTATATTGACAGCTTCTCATAGAGTGAGCTTAGCATTCTATGCTATTGCATCGCAAGCTCACGATGTGATTATTTGTTCGGTAGCATCAAAAGAGTCTGCGCCCATTTCCTCGTTGGATTGATTCTCTTCTATCATCATACTTGGCATTGGACTAATCAGATCTTGGGGAAAACTACCTTGCAGAAGAAAGGTAAAGGGCAGGCGATAACGCATAAAAGAAAGAACCAAGTTCCACCAAAGTACAGAGTTCTTGTTCTCATTTTCCCTCCACTTGGGGTCCAACAAATCTTCTGCGCCTTGGACGTCATGCATTTTTGTTCGAAGTTCTTTTTCCAAAACCCATGGTGACAATCGTTCGCAAATAAGTGGAGTCCCTGCTCCCTTCGAACCGAGAAATGTCTGCGAAGTACTCTGAACTCGAAATTTGGGGACAAATTTGTAACTGCACGTCATACAGGTCGTAGTGTAACTTTGCGGATCTGGAATCCAACCAGCTACGACATCATCATCAATCATCATTGTGTCACACTTTGGGCATCGTTCGTCATCAGTATCTATAGAAATATCTACATCAAGCTTCTTTTTAGAACCAATCAAGACTAAAATTCAAGCCCTCTACCAAAGTTAGCACTTACCTGGGTACACTATTTCAAGCAGATTCTCACCAAATCCTATCTGATTTGCAACAGTTTCAGTTACAAACCTTTCCTTGGTTGGTGTATCACCAAGGATTTCAGCCGCATTTATCTTCTTCTCCTTCATCCCTTCGTCTTTGTTGCCAAGACGATTCTCAATATATCTCGAAATTCTCCTTCTTAACATGATCGCTCTCTTGGAACTCACACCACTTATAGCATCTTCATCAAGAACATAATTCCGGGATTCTCCCAAATTTGTCTTCTGGAGGCTATTCCAATTAAGCTCAACAGATGCACCATTCGCCCACTTCGGAAGCTCTTCCGTGGTGTTCAGAAGATTACCATATGTATTTTCGACAGAAAAAGCCGAAACTAAACAGGAATACACAACACCGTCAGCTACAATTCCATCCTCATGCATTCTAGTTAATAATTGTGTAGCTCGATCAGTATCTCCACATCTGCCACATGCATCAATTAAACACTTATACGCAACAGGGTCAATTTTAATTTCACGTTCTTTCATGATATCAAGAATTTCAAATGCCAGATTCAACTGAGCTGACGCTCGCGCTTTCGCTTCCTCAATTCTTGCGGAGGATATCGTTCCCTTAAAACGCATTTCACTTCGAACTCTATCCTCTTGGTGAGAGTCCTTGGTTTCCTCCACAACTGGCGTAATTTCACTATCACAATCTGTAGTATCTGCAGTATAACTTGCTAGAATATGACGCTCATCCTCACATTCATGGAGATTGTTAGAAAAATCTAAAAGCTCCTTCCCGATACTGGAGGTAAAGGCAAGTAAAAAGACAGTAAACGTAGTTGCCTCTGGCGAGATTTTTTCTTGCAACACATCAGCCGCATCCCTTCTTTTCAAACTACTCTTGAGCCTCCTACGAAACTTTGCAGCATCATCCTGTTGACGATCGAATTCTGCCAGAACTGCTGGCGGCAATGGCCTTGGCATGATAAATAAATCCTTGTCAAATTTAGTGGGGAAGGTAGAATAGGTGAATCCAATACCCAAATCATCTTCATCATCTTGCAGCCCCTCTCCTGATGGTTCCGGTGGGACGATAGTCTTCAGTTTGCGGTGAACCCTCGCACTCTGCAAAAGAGGTTCATCATTTTCAACTAATACATCAGAAGACCCCGTCACACGATTCACCAAGCGTTTGACAGATGACTCAATAACCATGTTTCCAATGCCGGAACTAATCGAATTCGATACTGAGCTGTTGTCTGATGAAACAGCAGACTTCCTCCTGTTAAAACGGTCAATCGCATTGTCAAAAAAAACAATATCACTTGCGCTCACTCCGTACAGTCGTTTCGTCACAAACTCATCAAACATTTGAGTTTTGATAAGCTCCCTAAGAAATGGTCTCTTATCATTCCTCTGTGATTTGATGAATTCTCTGGAACGAAATCCTGCACTGCTGTATCCTGAGCCACCACTGCTTCCATCTGAATTCAGCTTCTCATCCTTTGAGGGAAAGACGAGACATCTTCGATAAGTACTCAACAGATCAATATACACCTCCAAAAATGCTTCTTGTACGGCATCCCAGCGAGATTGCTTACGAAGTTTGCTATTTGCTTGCAATGGATATATTGGAAGTATGGGGTTCAACGAATCCTGCTCATCAAATTCCAATGCTGAATTATCATTGCCGTTGAGAAAATCATGATTTCTGGACTGTTCTGGAGTATAAGCAAGGTGAAAAGCTTCATCAAATAGGCACAATTTACTTTCCCACATATGATCTGCCATAACTTTAACGTGCGAAAGAAGATGCTGTCCTCGCTCACTAAAATCATCTTCTTTTCGTAGTGACCTGGCTTCTCGGAATATCATCCCTGCATTGTCATTTAACTTCTGCAACAAATGTTGTTTGAGTGCCATTGGAAGTTTTGGAACTGGTGGAGTAGTTGGACCAACTTGAATTTGATTGGTATCCAAGTCAATGACAATGCACTCACTCGATAAGTGAACAAAGGCATCTGTAAGGTATTGCTTGTCAAGTCCAATTAGAAAACTCATGGGGGCACTAAGAATTGGACATAAAAACTTGGGAAGAAGGGGTATATATGCATGGGACCATCTCATGGGAAATAAAAGGGAGACCAATATTTCACAGCATGTGGTGAGAAGTGTAAGCTGAGTCGAAACAACAAGGATTTGTCGTTCCAACGCAAGCGCATGCCATGCCGTGATGATATTTTCAATATCCAAACATTCAAACAGGTGCGAAAAGGGCAGCGATACCCATGCGATTGGTTGGTTGTGTGGCGGCGACCATATTCGAATCACCGAGTCAAGAATCGTAATTTGAACCTCAAAGGAACCAGGGGGGGCCGCCGGAATTTCAGAGCATAAATTGACAATGTACCTTTCCACAGGAATTTTCATATTCCCTCTTTTGAGCAGCCGATCCAACTGAGTAAGATATTCTCGGAATGCAACCAGGTATGGGTAGGCTGATAAGATACAAATGCACTTGGGTATGTACATATCCACGGTTTCTTGTGATGATTTCATTTTTACGGAAAAGGGTTCGTGCAGCGTCAGGCATACGCCATACATGAGGGTTCCTCTTCCTCCCGTCATGGCAAAATAATGAATCTAACAACAACAACAACAGTAGTAGTAGTCGCAGTAGTAGTTTATAGGGAGGTGTACGGATAAAAAGTTAGAGAAAAAGAGAGAGAGAGAGAGAATCGTGTATTTCCCAATATATGCAATGTAGTAACTACACCCCACTTCCTTCTTACCTTGGGCATGCATGGCTTCGATTTCAATTGGATAATTCCTGACGGATGACAAAAGCAAGCCACAGACTGATGCAGTGGATTGCCATGATGATCTTCCAAAGGATATCGAGCTGTAATCACCGGTTCAAAGTTAAATTCATCCTCTACGTCATATTCGATCGAAACATTTTGTGGAATATCATCAAATTGCGATTCGAAAGAAACGTTGGGGGAAAGGGTAACCGCACCGGAATCCTTCTTACTCGGCAATGACGAAACGACAACAAAATATTCAACGAGTCTTCGACCGGGTCCTCTCGTGATTTGCTTCATGGATGAATATGTTGTTGATGTGGGATGAATAGTTTGTTTGTTTTGCGGAATGGCTTCATCCTCCAACAATGGTCCATCGTCATCCGCAGGAAGAAGAGAGCCTTCTTCGTCGTCATCGTGTGGAGGAACGGTGACATCGCTAACGGTTTTGGAGGCCGCTGATACCATCATTTCAGGTGATGATGAGGAAGGTAATATTTCTGAACAACTTTCAAACGTGTCTTGCTGGGTCATTTTGCTTTGATGTCGCTTGAGCTGTAATTTAGATTTTCTCTCTCAAGAATGTCAGTCCAGTCATCTGAAAGGAAGCGAAGGAGCGGAGCGGCGGTTGTAAATTGTGTAACAAAAAAATTACGGTAAAATATATTTCTTCGTTTTTTTTTCCTTTCCCCCCCCCTTGCAAATAGCCCGGGTTCAAAGGGATTCAAATGACGTCAAGAGACGAACTAAAATCTAAGACGTGATAACTTCGACACAAGGATGTGAATAAATTGAAATTATAAGCTTATCAAAACTACAATCAACCTAAGTTATAACTAATTCAACGGAAGATCTTTTACATAATCAGAAAGATCGAAGGATGTGGATTCAGTGGATTGGATACCGGAATAGAATCTCAACAATTAACAATGATAAGAAAAGAGATAATCGCGAGGAGACAGCTAACGCATCGCCAGCGCAAATAGTCTTTCTCAAACAATACAAACGTTTGGAAGGATGTTTCTTTTCGAGTAATTTAGATTCTCATACGTAGCTGGATACGGCACTCTTCTCCATCTCAGTCAGGACGATGATAAAGTTTGATCCTTCTGATATTGACACGCTGGAGAGTATTATGGCGACGAATAGTAACAGTGCCATTAGTGTGGGCGCGAGTGATGGGGAAAGGACCGATGAACTTGGGGTCCATTTTGTTACCAGGATTCTCAATTAGGACTTCCATTCCAGGTTGCCAATGGAATGGATGACGACATTGGTTCTTCTCAATGAGAAGATTGCGGGTATTGTTGGTGCTTCGGGAGGCACGAGCAAGTTCCCAATTGGCAAAGGACTGAATTGGCAATAACATATCACGTTGGAAAATGAATGCTCCAGGAGTTTCCTTGATGGTGGTATGGACAGTCGTATTGATTGCTCGTTGGGTGCAAGCTAAAGCAGTCTTGACAAAGTCATCTAAATCGGCACGAAGGAAGGGACGATTGTTTTGACGGTATTCTAAGGTCATGGTGCGAAGCATGGAGGCCATAGTAAGATGAGCTCGCTCGACAATAGAATTGGCTTGGGGGTTCCGTGCTGTAGTAGGTACATCTTTAATACCAAAATAATGCAAAACATCTTGAAATTCTTGTGCTATGAACTCTGGTCTGCCGTTGTCATGAATGCATCTGGTAGGAGTGGGATAGCGACATAGCCAACAGTTGTGGAAGGTAGTGGCAACATGGGCACACATAGTATCGGCAATGGGAGCTAGCTCACATAATCCAATGAATGGATCGATTGCACTCAAGGCTCGAATGGAAAACTTCAGGTTGTGACCAAGATCGATCTTCCAGGGTCCAATTAGATCTACCTGTACTTGGTACCATGGGTCCATTTCTGGGTCCTTTAATGGAAGATGACCAGCTGGGGCAGTATTATTCTTGGTTCTCTGGCATGTGTCACATTTGCGAATGAAGTCTTCAATCTGAGCGCGCATCCTTGGGAATGTGAAGTGTTTTCCAATGGTTTGGTTCATACGACTAAATCTGGGATGCATTAGTAAGGTATGAAACCATTTCAAACAGGAAGGTACCAGAGCCAGAGGAAGTACAATGTTCCAAGGGGTTTGTTCGGCAGCTCTATATTGGATAAGCTCCGCAGTTCCAAAGTCATAATGGCGATAGTGGACAGGATCACGGGTAGCAATTTGTTGCAACTGGGCATCGTTCTGCTGGTGAGTATGGATGTTTGCCAGTGTCACCGGACATGGATTATCTATTCGATCTTGTACTGGATAAAATAGATAAGAGTCGTTGAAACGCTCTTGAGCCTGCTTCACTGAAAATGGTGCCTCAGGTTCCAAAAGAGGAAGACGAGACAAGGCATCCACAGCATAATTTGATGAACCAGCTCGATGAATGACACGAACACCAAATTCTTCAATGACCAAGCGCCAACGCAGGGCTCGCTGTGATTGCTGAGCAGAGGGAAAGGTGAGATTACGATGATCCGTGAAGATGAGGATAGGGCAACCTAACAACACCGAACGGTACTCCAAAAGAGTTTCCACAAAGGAAAGGAGCTCCTTTTCAGAAATAGTGTAGTTTCGTTGTGCGGAGGACAGTTTCCTACTGAAGTAAGCTATGGGGCGGAAGTTGCGAGGAACACGATCAGGACTAGAAGTGAACAGTTTGACAATTTGTTCAAGGGGCAGTTTATCAACCGTATTTTGCAGGATTATTGCACCAAGTTGATAATCACTGGAGTCGGGTTCGATTACAAATGGGTAGTTGGGATCTGGAAAAGCTAACATGCAGTCTTGGGCCAATTTGGACTTGATAGTTTGGAAACTATCTTCACATTCCTTAGTCCAATTAATAGATTTTTTATTTTTAGTCTGAGCTGTCAGTGGAGCAAGGAGCAGGTCAGAGCGACGAGGGATATGGTCCCGGTAGTAGTTAACCATACCAATGAACTGGCGCAACTGACGAGGATTTTTGGCCTATTACCACGTCGCCTAGCACAAGTGACACCACCTCAATGCCTTTCATGTCACCTTGGCAAAGCGCATAAGCTTGCTAGATCTACTCATAACAAGATTGTCAGTGACAGAGTCAAACGTCCCGGCGATCTAGTACATCTCAATCAAGCTGAAACAAGTACTCCAGGCAGACCTATGACATACTCTGGTAGAAATAGTCCTGATAAAATAACTTGTTTTACTTTATTTGTAGATAGTATTTCTAAAAAGATCTTTGTACATTTTCAACATTCTACTTCCACTGTTGAAACATTAGTAGGCAAGCAGCGATTCGAGCGCCTTGCATATCAATACAATGTTACGGTGAGAAACTATCGTGCAGACAATGGCATCTTTCGATCTCGAGACTTCAAAGCCGACATCGAACAGAATAAGCAACATATCACTTACTGCGGTGTAGGTGCACACCATCAGAATGGTGTAGCAGAACGCCACATCAGGTCAATTGTAGAAAAGGCAAGAACTAGCCTTTTGCATGCATCTACAAAATGGCCGTCAGCAGAAGTAGATACCGAGCTTTGGACTTATGCCGTGAATCTTGCAGTCTTTCAATGGAATCATACTCCACGACGCGATTTGCAATATCTCTGTCCAGATGAAGCTTTCACAGGCATCAAAAAGTCATTGTCCGCCACATCTTTCAATAAACGATTATTCCATCCCTTTGGTTGTCCAGTTCTTGTCCTCGAAACAGCATTACAGAACGGACAATCACTTCCAAAATTTGATCCACGCTGCTGCATGGGGGTCTATCTAGGACACAGCTCAGAACATGCGAGTAATGTAGCATTGGTTTTGAATCCCAAAACAGGAATAATCAGTAATCAATTTCATCTCGTCTTTGATGATAAGTTTGAAACTATCACATCGACTGATTCCTCTAAGACAGGTCAACTAGCACTTTGGACAGACATTTCGAAACGAATCAATGCAGTTGAATCTGATCCTAAAATCTCTTTCACTCCAGTGGGGTTCAACCCCTCACCTTCGACTAACATCTATAATCTCAATGACATGTCAACCCCTGCTGAGTCAGCTGTTCCAGATGAAGAAGAACGCCGTTTGGCCAACGGTACCTCTCCATCTTCTAAAGAATCTCCAGCGACTCCTCCTGCCGATCAAAATGATAAAAATCCACCAGATCGTGGTAAAGGCAAACCTTCACACTCACCTGTTAGTCAGAAGTCAGCATCTTCACGCAAAAGGACTCCATACATCTTGGATCCTCAATGCAAGAGCAATCATGATTCCCACACTACTAATCCCAAAAGAAGAAGCAATCGAAAGAGGAAGCGCAGTCAAAAAGTGCAGGATGCAATTTCACATATCCATGCCATGGCCACAGCATTTGCCTCTTCGTCCAGACATCTTCCTTTTTCTGAGCGCATTGAACAACTACTCAATCTCTCTTCCCTAAATTCTGGTGAGATCAATGATATCGATCCACTAGCATTCGCAGCATCAGCAAATCCTAACATTCTCTCCCACAGAGAAGCTATGAAAGCTGAAGACGTTGAGAAATTTCTTGAATCCATGCAAGAAGAACTCGAGCAAATGGATGACAACAAGATCTATGAGGAAGTCCTCCGATCTAGTGTCCCAAAAGCACAGAATATTCTTTGAGCAGTTTGGAGCCATAGATGCAAAACCACTCCAATTGGTCTGGTTTATCGTCATCGCTCCAGACTCTGTGTCGATGGCA